>JTDE01004343.1:22264-43793 GCA_014338405.1 Paragonimus skrjabini miyazakii
TTCGTAGTACAACGGAGCCAAAATGTTGGGTGATAGGTCCGTGTAGAATCGCCAAACGACTGCGCAACGGAGAGAAGAGCAGACCGGTGTGCACAAAACCTGTATTGTATTACGAGGTCACTTATCAATTTGAACAACATGAAAAGGTAATACAAAAGGTTGTTGGACAAAGATGAAGCATCGTTTGTGAACAAATATAAGGGAATCTTTACACACATGTCACTGACGAAGTGATACTGCAATTTCATCAATTTGTTGGAGACCAACCGTTCTTTATACTACTTACCATCTGTCGACGCCCACATGTGTGCCTTCCTATTGGGCGACATATATTAATGTAGTTTAACCTAGTGCGGTATTATATTATTCGACAAATTTTTGGTGCAGGACTCCCAGTCAGCACAGCCCAGAAAAGCGGTGTCAAATCGGTGACGGCTTACACACTTGCAACCCTTGGCTCGTCATCTAGAGCCCTACCTGAACGCACCAAACCTGTCACTTTATCGTCAGACAAATCCTTTGCAAACTCTTGTCTTATATCGGCAGCCAGAACTGGGCGCACGGTGTGGTCGTGCCCCTTTCTCTAATTCCCGTCCAACCCCCTTGTCTGGTCAAGCCCTTGTGTTGTGTGAAAGAAACGGGCTTGACCAAACCACCACGAAGTAAGCTATGTGATAGATCGTGCATACACCGACGATTGCGGTTAAGTGTAGGACTCAACGGAAGTGAACATGTGCAAAATATCATGTTTACAACCCGACAACAGTGATTGAAGTATTGATCTGAAGCGGTTAAACCATACATACCGAACGACGTTACTAAGAAGTTAGGTGTATGTACGCCAATGGCATAATTCGCAGGCATAAGCAGTTAAAACCAGTGTTTCTACTTGCTACGTGGGGGAGGTGACAGTGGAAACAGGCGGTTACATCATTGAGACAAAAAAACTAGACGTGGATAGTTGTAAAGCTGCAATGCAATGTTATAAAATGTCATGCATAAATGAGCGTATTTTCAGAATTTAGTAGAAGTGTAAAAAGCGCAAAACATGACAATACTTTTCAGGGTGATGTGTTGACGGGTGCCCACCCCCTCCTTTGTATTTTTATTTTCTGTCAGCACGACCGCCCGATCGATCGCATGCGTTGTTAAACCACCTTTGAACAAAGGTGTCCACGGCGTCGATGGAGGTGTTCAATGAGGCATTGATAACTACGGACTTTTCAAAATTGTATGCAAATATTTCAAAATCATACCCTTGATAACCAACATTACGTTGGACACCTTTAGTTTGCGACCAAGGTGACGAACTTTGGTCAAACTGAAATTTTGAGCAAATATATCTGAAAACAGACACTGACACATTTTTGCATTACGCTGTACAGTTTATCCCCTCAGAATCGAGAAAAAACCGAACCTAGTATGAAGACTTTAGTCTAACTGCTACACTTTCTCACTGTTACTTTTCTTTTTTGCTCGTTCATCAACACCAGTGCCCCGCAGTTTGAGTCCTGGACAGTACGGTAAGATGTAACCATGGTTGCCAGTGCACTGGCGAGCGAGTGTAGCGGATCCAAATGCCATATACCGTTCAGGTGTGAATACGAAATCAAAAGGTGATAAAAAATGAAAACAGCTGACTCACAGAAGTTCGTGAAGATGAGTCGTTTAGAGGTCCACCACAGAATATTTTGTGGAGTATCCAACTGATGCGATCTGTCGTGTAGTTCCCAAGTAACTTTGGAGGTCACAACGAAAATAATTCCGAGGACAGATGAGATGGGAAATGTGCTGAAATAAATACGGATTCCGTTAGCCACTAACTCTTCCAAAATCTGTACACACGTGACACCAAACGCAGAGAGAGAACACAGAGCTCATGACGTTAGATGTGTAATTTTTTATTGTTCATTGAATCAACTTACATGATTGAATCGGGTTTACATGTGAAGTTGAAAAAGGTGAAAACTGTGAGAAACAATGAGAATAATGCGGCACAAAATGCTGTACAAAACACCACACGAGCCAGTTCGTCGCCACCACTTCCCAGCCGTGCATCGACTAAGCATTTACTTCTTAAACACTTTTCAAACATGTTTACCTCCATCTGCAGCGCATGAATAGCCTCCAAAACAACCCTTAAGACTGCTACAAGGGGTTGAAATTAGAAACCCTGATTTGTTCACTCGTATTTCCTTGTTCGTTGCTACTACAGGCTTCACACATCACACGTGAACTACGGGCGCTGAAGGTTGTATACGGTTTGAAAATAATAATAAACTTATCAGTTGTACCGGATGCAGGGGTAGACGAAGGTGAGACAGGAGAGGGAGTAACCACAGAAGTGGATGAGGTGGAGTAAAAAGGTGCAATAGAAGTCGGGTAGAAAGGCGTGGAAGATATACGTCATTTCGGCTATACAGTTGATGACTGCCCGAACATTGGTAGAGTGATGATCAGCGCGTGAAGATCAAGCTAGCTGATAGAATTACACGCATCTTCAAGGCAACCTTGAATAGAACAATGCTAACGAACGGTAGAAACGCACCTGCTTTTTGCAGACATTCGACTTTGTGCACGGGTGCCCCATTCATGATAGCAGCTTGTTTGGAAAAGAGAAGCTTCAGTTTTTTCATGATTGCGTATGGGGGAACGGACGCACAGTCTTTACTGATCATCCCACATCCTCCTAATGAGCGATTTCAACTTACTTGAAATTAACTTTCCGGCCTGCTCGTACACAGGCACTGACAATTCTATCTATGCACGATTTTTTCACACAGTCGGAGCATTAGGTTTTACGGAGCACATATCTGGTTTCACACGTTGGCGTACTGGCCATGATCCGTCGCGATTGGATTACTTACTAACGAGGGGTTGATGGTAGACAACCTTACATTCACCGCAACACTCGGACTAAGTGATCACGCAGTCGTTTCATTTGACTTCATCTGCAGTACGAATCTGGTCAGCTCAACGACTAGCAATCTCAGTAACTTCCAAAAAATGGACATGGGGAAACTTCGTGGCTACTTGGAAATGCAGTCTTGGGCGAACTATACCCCACTCCACTCTGTGGATGATCTCTGTGGGAAGCTTACTGCCATCGTTCCCGCAGCCGTAGGTGAATCTACACCATTATCGGGCTCCAAACGGAATAAACCCCAAAGTCAACTACGCTCTAGTACACTTAAACCCATTCTGAGGAAGTGGCGTGCATGGATGTGCTATCGATTATCAGGATCGGAAGCTTACCAAAAAATATACGCTGCCCTAAGGAATCGGTGTACATAGCTGATTCGACGCGACCGTCTTCATTTCCAACAACGTCTTACAGGACGGTTTATTGCTGATCCAAACAGCCTTTTCCGATTTGTCGCGTCAACTCGCAAGGCAAAAGCCGGAGTTCTATAACTCTTGGGCCCATCAGGCCTTACCAGCTCTGATACGGAGACCGCTGATATCCTTGCTGAGTTTTACAGTAGTGTTTTTGCGCAGTCACCATCGGCTCCTCAGATTCGTCTTGACACTGAAATCGATGGCACTTGCACGGGGGATACTTCCTCCACGGCGGTGCTGGCTAAACCCAGGTGGCTTAGGGACAGCTCTCCTGGCCTCGATGGTATACCACCCAAGGCCTTACGGGAAGCAGCGGAACAGCTTGCTGACCCACTTAGCTTACTGTTTACGCAATCCGTCTCCCATGGAACAGTACCCAGCAGTTGGAAACTTGCGAGCATCACGCCCGTTTTCAAGGGTGGTGGGCGAAATTTCCCCAGTGACTACGGACCAATGGCGTTGCTGTCAAGCCCTTCAAAAATTTCAGAGGCGCTTGTATACGACTCATTTTACAAGTATCTCACCTCTCGTGAGTTCTTCTCTAATGCGCAACACGGATTTCGCAAGGGTCGTTCGTGTACCACTAATCTGCTGATGGCCACCGACCAGTGGACGAAAGCAGTCGACCAGGGTAATGGAATAGACGTTGTCTATCTCGACTTTAAAACAGTTCATTCCCTTCAGTAGTTTGAACAAAACAAGTAGAACACGAAAACTGGTAGATGCAAGCATTTCGTATTGACTCATCAGTACCAACTTTACAATAACATGAAACGGTGTTTTATATCAAACAGTTAGGAGTGGGTAGGATAGATAGTTGATTGATGGATTAGAAAAGGTCACTAAGTCCAGGGTAGGGTCAAATTCACGAACAATTGTTTCTGAACACACAGGGCCGGCTTCAGTCGATTGATTGCGACAGCCTCAACAAACCGCAAGAATCTTGAACTGGGATGACGTAGTAAGATTCTGAATGCACAGGCCGGATCGATGACGTGACCACTGGTTAGGATGTCTTGCGATTGCGGACACTGGTTGTTTGCGTGTTTCAACAACATCGCCGTTCTTCGGTAATACTGAGTTCTGCACCCATTTAGGCAAATGTTCCTTCATTCTGGAAATCAAACACCCCTCGGTTCTGCCTATGTAACTTTCTTTGCAGTTACATGTAAATTGGTAGATAAAGTGTGAGATGGCACCGACAGGCTGATCTCTTTTTATTGAAGGCATAAGTAGCTTCTGGGTTCGAGCTAGTACACGAAGTTCGGCTGCGTTGAATGTTCGTTTAATCGAATTAATCAGTCTTTGTGTTGTTTGTTGCATATTGTAATCACCTTTAAAAGGCAATTCTATATAAACCTTCTTCTTTTCTACCGAAACCACCGGTTCGGATGGCGGTTTCGGCCTACTGTGCTTTTCTATGAACCTTTTCTCGATTGTGCTAAGGCATTCGACCGCGTGGATCATTCTGTTTTGATCGACAAGCTTTCCCATTATGGGGTGCGAGGCAATCTTCTCCAATAGTTTGTGTCGTATCTTGCTAACCGTCTATACACGGTGCGCGTTAATGGTGTTTTCTCCACCTACAAGGCCAGCCTCAGTGGAGTACCCCAGGGTTCAATTATTGGCCCGCTGCTGTTTTTGGTATTCAACAACGATCTCCCACTCTCAATCACCTCTCCATTACTAGTGTTTGCGGACAACGTCAAAATTTGGCAGGCCGTCAACACAATCGATGATTCTATCATTGAACAGAAAGACCTTGAAACTCTTTTCAATTGGTCTCGAGTGAACCGACTGGAATTTAATGCTAGTAAGTGCAAAGTTATGCAAATTCGCGGTTCTATGAAAACTGCTTATTACCTCGACGGAAATCCGCTTCAGATGGTTCTTATTGAGAAGGACCTAGGATGCACTGTTTTGCACACTCTCTCGAGCTCTGCAAATGCTGAAACAAATGCAAAAATGGCTAGCAACATCCTGGCGTTATTGAAGCGCCTCTTCGGCCAGTTCAACCCTAATTGTTTTAGCTTCTTTATAACAGTTTCATTCGACCGCATCAGAAGAATGTTACTGTAGTTTGGCCACCGCATCTCCAAAAGGACAAGTTACTCCTGGAGACGGTAAAACGACGAGCCACTAAGGCGGTCCTGGGCCTGAAAACTAAACCACACGAGGAAAGGTTGAAATCTTTGAACATGTACTCCTTAGGGTACCGACGGCTTCGAGGTGACTTGGTATTAACCTTTTTGATAATGCAGTCCCCGGAACATCCTTGCCGCCTGATGCTCAACAAGGGGAGTAGCGTGACACTGAGTGGTCACCCCCTCAAACTAGAGGCCCAACATAGCAGACTTGGATGCAGACAGCTTTTTCTCGTTGCGCGTTTGCAAGGCATGGAACGCTCTACCAGACCATGTTGTTTCCTCCAGCTCCGTAGCAATTTTCAAGGCTCGCCTTGACTAACATTTATTGCATTAGTTCAGATACTGCATCTCTTTTCCTCATTTCAGCCTGTTGCCGAGAACCTCGAGATTCTACGCATCGAGATACGGAAACCTCAAAAGTTACAGCTTCCTACTTCCGTTTACAATCCACTGAACCATTGAAGAATGGATGACAGTTATTCGGCAAGATGTGAAAGAAAGCATACACAGTGGGACAGTTTCACGAAGTGTTCATGTTGGTAGATTGGCAGCATAACTTTCAGAATCGCAGGTCCTGTATAAAGCAAAAATTGCCTACACTCAGTGGCTTTTCAACGCTTCGATTTCAAAATTGGAGAACATCGACGTGTGAAATCGACAGGAATGCAAGGTTCAAAAGACTTCGAACGGTGAATAATGACCCTTATATTCTGAAGCCCCGTTCTGTTTCAGCCCGTCCGCCACATTGATGTGGATTTTTTAACGACAACCGGGAACACTGTATGCGTGTAATCCAGTGGAAAGTCGTAAACCATAACAAAATCTATATCAAGAAAAGGGGACCAACCAGTATGATGGTTAGCAAATATCCTGTCCCGGAAGTCTCTGTCACAGCGAGAGGCAGGTGCGTGGCAGGAGAAAACTAGCTTCCGGGCAATTCAAATTCCTGTCTGTACACATTTATCACAGCAATTATAACCTGTGTGTGAAGCTGTCTGCTTCACTAGAGCACGAACAGGAGTATCACAAACAACGCAGGACAGATGGACGTCGATGCGTTTGCGACCCTCATTCACAATGCCATTTGGTGAAATTTCCACGAACTCCTCTACTGTATTGCAGAGAAACGCGTTTGCGTTCGTTGGTTTGCATGAACCACAGTACATACCTATAACAAATGGTTGTTTGTTTGTTGAGCTTAGATATCGACCGAGGACGGGCCAAAGCTGCATACCTGATTTTTTGAGAGGGGACAAACGGTCGATATGCTGTTGTGGTTCAATCGTGTCTACTAACACGCGCTTGAGAAGATTGCATAAAGCAATCTTAAGACCCAAGTGGATGTAAACTCCACCCCCAACGGGTTTCTAAGTGAATCTTCGGGGAGTCCGAAGAGCAGTTCTAGGATCCTTGAGCACCTCTGGATGGTATTTCCGCACAACATTCATAACGGCATGCTGCTAGGACAGGGAGCACCAATCTTCAAGAAAACCTGCCACATCTCTTCGGAGATGGAGCTTGAAGCCACGGGTTGCATTACACCGACATCAGCGTCCACTAACTCAAGTGAATGCAAAACAAAGACACACCTACCAAAAGAGGCTTGTACACAAACTATGCCCTCAGGGTGACCGCCACCGAATGATAGTTCAGAGGCCGGAGGGGCTAGAGAACACACAGGTCCTACAAAAGAAAGATATACTTGTAGACACGCTCAGCCGCTCACCTCCAGCTATATATGCAGGGGTGGGTTAAACGGACCGCCATCAACCTCTTACGTTTACGAAGGTAAAATACCCAACGCGACATACTGTATGCATCATATATCGTCTACAGAAAAGAATAAAATATTTTGCAGCTTTTCGCCGGGTGCCGACTGAACTATAAGACACTGAACACAAGACTATCAAAATGAGGTACAAACCAGGAGAAACAACACAACCACGCCTACAGCAACACACTTCCATTATACCAAGGTGTCCGTCAGTTATTAGATTACTAATCGGAGTAGCCATCTGAGATGTACCACATGAAAGAAATGACTGTCACATAAACGTGATACAGTGGCAAAATTTTAGAAAGACTTTTTTCCTAACATCGTAGTGTTATATGCTATTTTTAGGTTCATCTGGCAACTATTAATGTCACAACTAGCGGAAAAATAATACTCCCTCGGCGCCAAACTCACCGGGAACCAACAAGCACATCAAGTATTCAAGTATGAGTTCGCGTCAAAAGAGCCCAGAAAACCCAGCAATGAGCCAAGAAGTTGCCCAGCGTTTTTGAGGAAATATTGATTCTTCGGTTCGTATAATGATAATTGCAAGCGTATATTCATATGCATATGACAAATTTTTGAATGGAAAGGAAAACGACTTTATTACGACAAATTATCCATGTGGAAGCGCCATTTCTACGAAAGAACGTTTCGAAAACTCTGCAATTACTTCTGCTGCACGGAATTCATCTCGTGACACTGCTATCACTGACATACCATCCACTGCAGCAACACAGCAATACCTTGTGGCACCACAAAGACCCACCGGACAGCATGTTTGGCAAGTTCCGTTCGTCTTGTTCTTAATTCTTATTTTCCTAAACTTTGCAAGCTCTGCAACTTAGTTAGTTAGCTAGCATGGGACGTGCCATTATTCCGGCTGCCGATGTTTGTGGTCCGTGTTTGAAGGTAGTAGGGCCTTGCAGCAAAGCCATGACCTGTGGCATCTGTAACTACTGGGTTCACTGCAAGTGCGACCCCAAATACCCCATAAACTTGTATTTAAGGCTCCGAGGCTCACCCACTTCGGCCCTCAGATACCACTAAGTGACATGCCGACTAAACATCAGTAAGGACGGCATCACTCAGGATATAGACAGAACAAGCGAGTTAATCAAGTCCTCGATCTCTACAATATGCAGTCCCGATGCGCCAGCCTGGCCACACAAAGCCAAAGCCCGTCGTCTCCTGTACTAGCTAGTAAACCAGCTTCGACAGGCCGCACTAAGCGGAAGCGTGGTAAACGCACCGTTGCTGTGTCTCAACAACCTGGTGCCTCCAAGTTGCTCATCGGCACGAACCAGGAAACCTCTAAGCCGTCACTCGAAAGCCGTAATCACACAGCAGTCCCCCAGCTCAGAACACAGAGCACAAATGCGCCCAGGCCCCAAGTTCGCTAGACACAATCTCATTATTTATAACGCTGCAGAACGCGAGAGCACGTTGCTTAACCACAAAAAAGCTGATGATAAGTTGCAGTGGAGATCCCTTTGAGATCTACTTAAGCTAGGCTTGGAAGATAAACCCACGCTATGCAGGCTTCTTAAGTCCCACCATGACGGACGCCCTCGGTCAGTCCGTGTCACGCTTGGCCAGATAGAAGACGTGGAGGTTCTCTTGGCAGCACTTCCTTGCCTAGACTCAATGATTCTTGCTCGAGAGCCAACTTTCGGAAGATGGGAGAACATTTATCCCAAGCCAACTGACCACCAACTGAAGAATGTAGCACGGTAGACGAACATCTAGAGCGTATTGTATGACACCTGAACACCGCGATAACAAGTTCAGTTCTACTTCACACTCCACGCACCACCTGCAAGTCGTCCTAGCTCAAACCATCGACCAGGGTTCTAATGAACGAAAAGCGGGCCTTGTGGGATGAATTTTTCTTTAAAAGATATGGTGTCTCACACCAGGCATACGGATGCTGTCGTAATCAATGCACAGCAGCCGTACGCACCGACCGCAGGGCTCACCAAATAACACTTGTGAGATCTGTCGCCAATTATCCTAAAAGGTTCTTCAGGTATATGGCCTCCTTGACCAGTTCGAAAGCTGCCATATCCTCTCTCATGGGACTCTCTACCTTCAATCGTGAGGCAGCTGAGATATTACGTGCTTAGTATGCATCCGTCTTCAGCAACTCCCCTGAGACGAAACCATGCACCACGGTTTTCTGTCCTGATCGGTATTCGGGTTCATCCCCTAAATTTACTTCGACTGATGCACGCGCCAAGTTACTCCTGCTGCGAATTGACAAGTCCCCGGGTCTTGAAAAGATACCCCCACAAATGCTGGAAGAATGCGTAGATGAACTGACGGAACCGCTTGCTCGTTTGTTCCAATACTCATTATACTGGTTGTATTTCAGCCACTTGGAAGCACGGCGTCATCTCTCCCATCTACAAGGGTGGAGATCGTACGAACGTCAGTAACTTCAGACCGATTGCTCTACTACCAGCCATGCCAAAAGTGATGGAGAGCATAGTAGACGATTTCTTGAGAAACTATTTAAATACCCACTCATTGTTGGAGCCGGAGCAACACGGCTTCAGAAACGGTCACTCATACACGACCAGCCTACTGACTGCTGCTGACTCGTGGACAAAAGCTGCCGAAAATCGCCTCTCGGTTGATACTGTGTTTTTAGACTTCACGAAAGCGTTCGATAAAGTTGATCACAGTATACTACTGGGCAAATTGAGTGACATGGGCTTATGCAGTGAGGTTTGTTTTTGGCTCAAATAATGACTATCCTGTCAGACATACACAGTTAGTGTTAATGGTGAGCTATCCAGGCCGTTCAACGCTACAGGTGGTGCAACACTAGGCTCCATACTTGGTCCCTCAGTATTCATTGTCTATGTTAACGATCTCCCAGGCGATATTAACTCTCCCGTTGTGATGTATGCTGACGATACGAAACTATGGCGTATCTTACACAGCGTTGAAGACGCAGAAGACTTTCAAAAAGACCTAGATGCCTTGCACCTAGGGTCCGTCGAAAATCGACTGTGCTTCAGCACGTCCAAGTCAAAGACTAGGCACGTTCGTCATCACAGCACTGGAGCATATCGCATTGGTGGTGTAACCCTAGCTACTGTCCATCAAGAGCGCGACTAAAGTACCGCGACTAAAGTACCGACCGCGGTTACCTCAGACCTCTCCCCTAGTACTAACACTATGCTGTTGGTAAAGAAAGCTAGCAGCAGGTTAGCTACGCTTAGTTGAATCCTTGGAAATCTCCTAGTGGACAGATTCTCACGTATCCACAACACACTGGTAAGACCACTGCTGCAAGTCAACATTCAGGTATGTGCGCCGTACTGGAAGAAAGACGTCACTGCTCTAGAGGCAATCCAGAGACGGGTCACTAGGCGGGTTGAGGGTTCATTTTCCTTGTTGTATGGAGACCACCTCTCGAAGCTGGAACTATTCTCTCTAGCCTACAGGCGTCTGAAGGGTGATCTTGTATTGACATACAAAATCTTATGCTCTCCGAGTTGCCCCAACAAAAATCTTTTTACACTCGCCGATACACTGTATCTCAAGGGCCATAAGTACAAGATCTCTACAGCATGTAGTAGCCTTTTATGCTGACGACATAGTTTTGTTGTCCGAGTCTGTTCGACATGCAACGCGCTTCCGCCGACGATTGTCATGGCAACGACAGTCGGTGCATTCAAAAGGCAACTAAATGACTGGATTACCCCAGGATGGCCGTTGACAATCAGACACGTATAGCCCCATGTACCTCCACTGTTTTCATTTCCTTCTTTTCTCATCTTTTTTCGCTTCCGCCTATCTTCTTCGTATAAAATTTCCTTTCCACTGTTATACAAAAAACAATGCAACCTCCCTAGGTGCCCGACTGCTGTTAGCTGCTTCAACAATCAACATACCTCATATAATCTCACCATTTCAGTGGTTCACGTGACCGGTACGGACGGACAACAACCAAACCGAGATGGAATCTGTTGTGGAACCACAAACTCCGTACTACTGAATTTTGCCGAAATATCTCCAGGCGGAAATACTACACAAATTTTATACTTTCAACTCCGCAAGAATCCAGTGAAACCAGTGAATATCTGGTTATATAAACTCATGGGTTTATATTTATATTTATTACTTGACCATACATATTTCTATTTTCATAGGTATATATACAATATACTTACAGAAGTCTTTCCGTATTTTACTACGTATCTGTCCACATACATGGACTGTTAAACGCGCAAACGTCTGTGCATCCCTGAAGGTACTTCCAGACAAACAAACTGTATATAGTTTGTTGTATATATGTTTTTCAGCATGATTATGCGCGCCATTCTACTCAAACGTGATTTGTACGAAGAGAAACCGACTCTCGAGGAAGACTTGCCATCATCACCAAGACTTCCAATGTGAAACGAAGGATAAGCGAGAATTCCCTTAAGGGACGAAGTAAAGACTGGGGACGTAATAACTGGTTTCCGATAAAACATAACAATCGCCAAACATTCGACGTAAGCAGCTACTTTAATAGTGAATATTTTTCAAGAAATACACCAAACAAAAGCAAGAATACTGCAGGCATGGAAAGTAGGCTTTATTCGTTTTATAGCTGCAGCGTAGAAGCTGAGAAAAGGAATGGAAATGTAAAGTAGTATGGTATAACAAGTGAATTCTACCAGAAATTCGCATATATCACACTCCTCCCCACGTTGTCTGATTACACGAAGGTCGGCAGGGTAGGAAGTAGTGGGAAATTTCAAGCTTCATGGTTTTTGAGGTTGTACTGACCAGCTCTTCGTTGTTTTCCTGCCAACAGTGGTAAGGTTAGATTAACAGAACTGTTTTCACGCAAACTGTCTGCAAGAGTGGGACACGTTTTCACAGTTATGGAATTGATTGTCGCGTAGTCTACAGATGACTGAACTTTCGAACTGTATTCGGTTTCTGCATCGGCGGTTGGCACATTGAATGGAGATTGTTTCCACTCGACCATCTAGAAGTCTCATATGGGAATATTTGGGATTTCATTCAGTGCATTCGCCTTCAACTAATGATTTGTGTAGTTGACAAGTGGGTATGCGCCGGATCATCGTTCATCAACAGTTTAATACACCTTTCTTGAAGAGCAGTCAAATCGTAGCCCTGAAAGATATCTACCTAAAAGAACATACTAGGGTTTAGAAACAAACCGCATATTTCCAGTAATGTGTAGAAATGCGATAAGCAGTTAACTCTAGACTAATTTGAGACCAACGACAGCAACCAAAAGAAAAAAGGAAAGAAGCGCGAGATGGGCTACAGGCCACTCGGCAGCATTCAAAAGCACGCCGAGTGAAAAATGCTTGGAAACTTTGAGTGCGCTGAGGAACGCTGGAAATGGTCCGACCTTGAAGAATGGAACAGTTGATGAGTTGTTAGGAGGGGGACAAGCATTCGCTGCATACAATTAGTTGCAAGATTGAAGGAAGTAGCACTGAGTTCATATGAGGCTTCCTATAGCAGGCGTACACATAATCATGCGTACAGAACAGACAAGCGGGAAAACTTGATTAAGCCGAGATCCTTAGAGAGGCCACACGGTCGCTGGTCACTACATTTGTATTTAGATGAAGGAACATTTCGTCGCATGAAAACAGGCCCAGGAACAGTCAACTAGCTACGTAAGGAGGTACCAGAGATCGATTTTTGATTTTGTCAGATCAACTACATGGATGGAGCATCGTTTGTGAACTGGAGAGGGTCAGGGTTAACAACACCTCACTCACTGATTGGAGGAGACCTGGATTTGGTAGCAAGCGTGATAGACCAACATATTGTGGCGGTGAAACGTTCTACCTCACCGTTCGATTGGAGATTGTATGTTGTCGCTCCGCTGGTCACTGTTCCTCTATCATGTACAAAGTGCATTGATTGCTTGGCCACAAAAAATAGTCCGCGATCCGAATAGATGTAAGATGACATGTCGAACAGGGAACACCTGGGGGAAACGGTCGATGATAGTTAATGTTATAATATATTTGCACGCAAACGCAAATGGGACTCTCAATTATTCATCGATTATCGCATTTGAATATCTGCCTCGGGAAGTCGAATGTAGTGACCCTTTGAATACGACATTCAGTCGTTGGAAAGGACATGTTGTCTTGGTTAGGTTGCTGGTCGGCATTTTGCAGCACCTCGGGTTCAACTCGGTGCAAACTGCACTGCTGGATATACTCCTGTTCACATCGTCCATTGAAAATGGCAAATTCCCGGAGCGCACAAAGTGTGCAAGTCGAACAGATCTAGAGTGGCACAGAGAATCCTGTTGACCTTTCATATTAACGCTATACGGTGACGACGCACCACATCCACGGGACGGTTTACCAGCAACTTTATTTTCTCTACTGCAGCGGTGGATTATATCGAAGTTGCTAAAAGAGAACTCGATGCACCAAAGTCGGATAGTGGGGCCGTTTTCTGATGGCTTCATTGATCGCATAATTTCTTTTTCCATTGATGGTTTACCTCTTTCAATGGGTGATAGCATTCTGGAACAGGACAACCGGTCTGCCATTTTTTGTCAACGTGGCGGCAATGGCAAAATCTGAAACATCCTTTTCTGCTACTTGGGGCGCTTCTGGGTCAACAGTTGTCATCACGGATCGATCGGGTTCATTTATCAAAACTTTGTAGGACTGATAAGTCATTCTGTAGATGAAATGTTTTCTTTTTCACTAGCGGTTGAATTTCGTCGAAAAAGTTTAGTATCCGTTAGGATTAGTTAGTAAAATAACGAACGACTCGCTGTCGTGACTTCAAGTCACGTAAAGGCGGCTACTTCAACAACGGTTGAAGGCTATCAGGGTCCAGTTTTTATCCGTCCGTGGGAAATCTTGCACATCATGAGTCTGACCTGTTTAGCAACGGTTACACTTTTAATCACGTTGATTGTTAGTCCGTATTCATTAGCGGCTTCATAGAATCGTTCCAGGTTTTCCCTATGTTGCTCTTCATCCTCGAGTCAAACAGTAAGATTGTCTAAGTAAGCAAAGGTAGCTGGGAGAGTTTCAACTCCAATGATCTAATCGATGGCTCTTTAAAAACACGATACTGCATTAGTTGCACCGAATGAAATACGACAGAACTACTACAGATTCCCACATGCCTGTAATGCAATGAAGGCTTTGTTTTCATATTTGATTGGTACCTGATGATAGGCATTCTTTAAGCCCATAGTACTAGAATCAACGCACCTCGAGGTCTTTGCCACAGTTTCATCAATTTTCATAAATAGATACGCATCTAAAGCGATAAGCGGTTCACAGTCTGATTGTAATCGATGACCATCCTACGGTTTTGTCACTCGTTAGTTGTAATTAGGACTTGGTCACACCAGGGGAAATTGGGTGGCTCAATAATGCGCTTCTTCAAGAGGTCTTTGATTTCTGACTTGGTAAATCGTTCATCCGGGGTGGGATGTTATCGCGCTTATGTAGTAATCGGAATGCAGAAGGCTAGCGAAAGGATGTGGTGGCTAAGTACGTCCAACGACAAGATTACACAGCAAAACGATTCGTTGCTGCATTCAAACGGGCGTTCCAGTTTTCATGCAGTCGCAAAACTTATACCCTAATAGCACATCACCACACAACGAAACAGGAACTTGACGCGATGTGACGGTCTGCGCATCTGAGTGACCCTTTGAGCCAAACTGGACGGCATGGTGACCACACTGACATAGGCAATCATACTAAGCAGGCAAATAAATAGAAGTCTGACAAACCACAGTCTTCTGATCTTTCAGATCGGGGCTTGGAAAAAGGTTGGCATCTTCGGAAAAAGTAACTGTTTTGGTAAGCTGTAATTCGTCCGCTGTCTTGCGGTAAAGCCCTTCGAGCCAAAGGCTTCGATTGAGAACCCTTAAAATTGTGTCTAGTTCTGGGCGTCCTAACAGTATCTTAGCCCACACAACAATAAATACTCACAATATTGTTAATTCCACACTGCATCAGCAGTTTCTCAATATAAACCGGGTCGTCCGTCCACTACATACAACAGGGTGAATAGGCAAAACATGCTACTGCTAACCCCTCCTCCACTATTCTGTCAAACTTAGCTCTAAGACCCCTCCCGTGCTCCATTTCTAGTGATTATTCTGCAGGTCCCACAAATAGATATAGCTGATCATAGTAACACTGTGCTGGTAAGGCTCATCTCTTACCATTCAACCTCAAACGTCCCACATCTCCTGCTCAGACCTGGAATGCGAATTAATATAGGTACCTTCGACTTTTGCACTCTTAAACAGATAGGTCAGCAGGCCGCTGTCACGTGAACGTTAGACTCGTTAAATGTCGATGTCTGTTGTGGTTCACAGGCTAGAATCCAGGACAGTAGTCAGCGTATGGAATTAACAGCATCCGCACTGTCTACCTGATACTGGTTATACACTTTGGGTGATTCCACGGCAAACGCTGCAAGCTGCAGTAGGTGTAGACGTTAGTACGACGGCCTCAGCCACATTGGTAGGTTAGATTTTTGTTAAAAGTGGGCTTTGTGCCGTCCATCTGGCAGGTTTCACTAAAGCTAACTCTGGACTCAAAACCTTTAAAAATCTTTTCATTGAATCTGCTTACGCTCTCACTGACTGTAGTGACGCCGGCGTCTCGGGCGCCTTTTATTCAGATCTGGTCGCTATTCTTTGGTTGACACATGGTTCTGATATAATCGTACTGGCCGAATATATATGAACGCCCAGGTCGGCCGCGTTTGTATGGCTGTCTTGTTTAGGTGGCAAGTTTGAGATGCAGTCACTTTGCTCGGATAATAGCGGGTGATTGTTGTATTTGTGTGCCGAGCACAAGCTATTTTTAGCCAGCACTAGTTTTAGGCATCGTACGCGACACTGTTTTACTCGGTGCCCACCTTCTCCGGATCAGGCCTGGTCTCAGATAGACTACGTAGTTGTTAGTTGAAGGTTTCCGTGGTTCGACGCAGGACTGTCGTTCTTACCGGAGCACATACTGAGATTCGGACCATGCGTTGCTATATTGCCGTTTTGTTCTTACATTTCTCGGGCAACGAACCCACCGACAACAACGACCGACTTGAGAAACTGGCCATACCATCGGCGAAGCACAAGTACCAGACCAGCTCGGACAGCTGCCTAAGTAATTCTCGTTCCGAAGACCCAAAGCTCACAGGCAATTTATGAAGCAGGCATTTCAGCATGCGGCACGGGGTACATGGGTTTAATAGACCTTGAAATTCAGGGAAATCCCTGAAGTTATTAGAAGCTGAAGGGAATATTCCTTCCTCCATCAGTTCATATAACACGTCAAAGAAAGATATCCGTGAGAAGCTGAAACATAGGATAAAGACTGGTCGTAAGGCTTGACTAAGTCGAGCAAACGGAGACTGCTTTTGCATCAAGCAACATCGGCAGACTCGTTAAGCTTATCCGTGTTACTGGTCCCTGAAAACCGTTCCTCAGTGAACCTATCAGTCAGACAGATCAAACACTCGTCTACAGTAAGTGAGGGTTAGGTGGAACACTTTGAGAATCAATTTAACTATTCTTCAGCTTCTACCGTGTTGCCTCCACAAACTTGTAATAAAACACTGTGGTCGGTCCATTTGGCACCACCCACTGAGATTGAGGTTCGCAATTGCATTTTGGCTCTCAATCGTAATCGGGCTACTGGCACAGATGGTCTTACACTGGTACTTCTCAAAGAAGGTAAAGAAGCGTTAGTGAAGGCTTTCACGCAATTGTTTCAACTTGTATGGACAACGGAAACCATCCATCCTTGCTTCGGTCACTCGATAAAAGATCCCATGTTCAAGAAAGGAGTCCGGAGCTCTTGCGAAAACCATAGGGGAATTAGTTTGATCCCAATCATTACTGGGGTACTGACATCCATTATACTTCTTCGACTCACTACAGGTCGAGAGACAAACACTGGGGAAGAAGAGGCAGGGTTTCACCTTGGGTGGGGAGGTGTTGATGAAGTCTTTACTCTCCGTCAAATTCTGGAGCAGCATCATGTATACCGTCGGCCAACAACTGCCTTATTTCTCGACTATAAAGGTGCATTCAATTCGGTGGATTTATCTACACTTTTAGAATCGCTCAACGTAGGGGTGTACTGACCAAGTATGTGAACATACTGTTGGTGCTTTATTCCCATAGTTCAGCTCAGATTAGGGTTTACGGTGAACTGTCTGATAGTTACAGTACCAGGAGCGGCGTACGTCAAGCCTGACCACTTTCACCATTTTTATTTAATTCGGTGATGGACGATATAATGGAGGATTGTTTCCGGCAGTCACAAGATGCGGGCATGGACCTCCTACCTGGTGGGAGACTAACTAGACTTGATTATACCGACGACAAAGTGTTGCTGTCTGACACTTTCCGAGCAGCACAAACAATACTAGAGACTATTTTGCGTTCTGCTAAGAACTTCGGAATGCGCTTTGCGGCCTCAAAGTGCAAAGTGCTTCTGCAAGATTCCTGTAATTACGCAGATTTATCGTTAGACAATGAAGTCATGGAAGTTGTTGGCCGGTTTGTATTTGGAAAGCTGCATCAGCGGCGGAGGAGGTGTGAAAAATGAAATAAAAGTGTGTATCTCTAAGGCTAGGGTGATATTCGCTATTCTGGGGCATCTCTGGCGACAGAGATTTATATCTCTGGTGCTTAAATATCGCGTATATAAGGCGACAGTGAGAGGTGAGTTACTTTACGGCAGCGAAACTCGGCCACTCAGGGTAGAAGACATGAACCGCCTCCTGGTATTTGACCACCGGTGTCTGCGCTCGATCGCTCGAGTCGGGTGCCACCAACGAGTGAGTAACGAGGAGGTTAGGAAGCAGGTGTTTGACACTGATTATCAGACGGGTTCCTTTGTTCAGTCAATACATTTGCACAGACTTAGATAGTTAGGCCATGTACTAAGGATGCCAGCTAGTCGTTTGCCACATCGATCAATGTTTGCCGACGCTGTGGCCAACTGGCGGAAAGTGCTATGTAGACAGGTGATGACCTGGCGTAGACAAATGCAGTCGTTTGTTAAGGGATCAGCTGCTGTAGATCGAGTTCGTCCCTCCGGCTGAGGCCTTCGGGACTCACAGCGTCGGTGGCTTGAGACGTTAGGTAAGATGGCGGCCAACCAAGTTCGGTGGCGTGAATGTTGTGGTTGTTTGTCCGAGTTGTCTGTGAAGTGAGTGCGTTTAATGACGTGGGTCAGTGAAAGCCGTAAAGGAGCTGATGACGCTTTACTTTCACTTACAGCTCGGTTGTTTTTTTGTCGGTTGTAGGCACCTTGATGTTGTATGTTTGGATGTAGACGTAGCTATCTTTAGTGATTAGTTCCCCTCCTCTCGATTTTTTTATTCTTTTTTCTTAAACAGGGTTTGTTTCTTCTTCTTCGTCGTTGTGTGACAGTTAAGGATCAGTAAAAACCACCGATATCTTGCTGTCCGTGATGATGGTGTTCACGGTAATCATGGCAGTTGGAAAAGACTGTCTTACAACCAGAAATGACGTGCTGTTCGCTCGCTGCTACAAATTTTGCGGTTTCACGCGGTGACTGGTCAGAGTATTTTGGCGACTGATGATTGGAAATTTATGCTGAATCACAGCATTCATGCGGACGGCAAGAGTTAGACCTGATATAGTATCTCGAGGGATCGTATCCGTTCATAAGCTCCGTCAGAATCGACAGACTTACTCTCCAGAACTTGATGCCGAATATTGTTCAGTGGATACTGCTTTAAAAACTTATTTTCACCACAGATTTGAGGGCCTGCTTGCAAAAAGAATAAAGCCTGCACTCCGAGCCTTCAGTCTTCTCGTTTTCGTCTGGAGCATGTTTTAACTAATATCTAAAATGCATCAGTTTGTTCGTTTTTATAATCTTAGCATGGAAGCCGAAAAAGGGGTGGAAGTGTGTAGTCGTATGATATAACACATGAATAGTCAGAATTACACATACACCATAACGACCACTCTCATTTTCGCGAAGCGAACACTTTCAAGGAGCCCGAAAGGTCCACTAGTTTTCCACACCGCTCGAAGTGAATGCAAGCCAAAAATCAGCGGAAACGGAAGGTATCATTAAAGCTCGCATGAACAGAAACTTATCTGCATATATGTCGGCTGGGAAAGTAAGCCCTCAGCACTCTTTCTGCGTCTGGCCGATGAGGAGGCTTTTGATCCCTAGCTGTTTCTAAATTATTCGAGAAGCAATAATCGGTAGTCTACAACTGGCACCTTACTGTACCGCTGTGAAGCTTTCGGTAACCATTGCCTACTGCTGATTTTTCTGTTGTGGATGTTGAATACCTTTCATTCATGGTTTATTCATGCAGTGCGAGGGGTCCAGACAAGGATCATTTCCTTGGTTTATGCCTCGTACAGCAGTTCTTCGTCATTGCGAATGATACCACTCGAAGAGGACATATCAGAGGACTACACAAACTGCGTCCACGGATCTCCCCCAGGCAATGATTCTCTTCTTATAGGGTTATCAGCCACTGAAACAGCCTTCCTTCTAAGGTCGTTATCCAAGCTTCTGAAGATTGCTTGAAAATATTGCTATATTCCTGCTTACTTAAAACATAACTGGACTCATAACTTTAATCTGTTTGGTGAACCCCAAGAGTGTTGCAACGCCATGTTTTCAACGATTGATTTTCAGACCAGAAACTCCCGGTGAATACCGAGTAAGACAAACCGATTTAACCCGGGTACCTTGGGCCGCTAATAACAAACCCGCGTATTAATCGCCAAATTCGTTGCTGTCTTTAAAACTAGCCCAAAGCGATCCCTTATTAGCGCAAGCTGTACGCAGGATAACAGAATGTATTTCGTAGCTTGTAAGTAAGCATCCTCATAGGAGTACAGTGCATAACTTATAATATGCAAAGGACTTATTAGACTGTTGTAATTTATCATACTCCTTTTAATTATATGGTATGCGCTTTAAACAATTCACTGCGCTCACAGCCAGCGGCCGTGTGACTATGGGCAACGTCGTATTCTGGTATGGATCAGTGGCGCAGGATATGTGGTTTTACGGGAGATTCGATCTTCATATGACAGTCGAGTGGACCCGGGCAGCAAATCTACACTTAGGAGAATGCTACGAGGTGTAGACACTACTCCGAAAGTCGTCAAATTAGCGATGGTGGAAATTGTTTATTGGGGATGGTTCAGGAAGCATAGGGTCTTGTATGTCAGTATGAGGACACCTCCTAAACGCCTACAGATTGGAAGAAGAAACTCCAGCTCCGAGAGACAGTTCTCTACAGTAAGTAAGATATCATCAGCTCTCGTGATAGCTCATCTGTGGGTGACCTCTAGAGTGGTTACGTCTGTTTTTCCAGTAGGTTGTACATACTTCAATTTAGGCTTCCAGTGTGCTATAGGTACGTGAAAATGTATCAAATGAGAATCTTCCGGGAACCTTACTGGGCATTGCTAGCCTTTTGTTGGTTTTCTTTACCGTCACAACTATTTGACACGTGAAAACTACGCAGAGTGACAAACGTGCCACAATATTATGAGGAAGGGATACTGTGTTAGGTTGAGAAGGAAAAAATGCAATGGAGAAAGGAGAAGTCAGCTGACGCATACAGAGATTCACAGCAGGAGTGCTATTGACTTCTATATTTTGCCATATCAGACAGCATCTTCAACCGAGTGTGTTCATTATCTTTTGGATCCAAGCCAGAACGTCGGAAGCGGCCTACTGAAGCAAGCTTTAATGTATATGCCTTCATACCCCGAACCCTTCATATGTTGACCACCAGGCTGCCGCTTCTAGCCCAACCCACCACTATCAAACAAGGCACAATGTGGCAAACGGTGAATTGGTATTCGTAAGATGTGGCCAAGCCAACGAAGCCTGTTAGATAAGATCAGCATTCTCAGAGGCGACGTAATTTATGCGTTCCAAAGACACGCCAGCGAACTTTGCCGCTGCTGACACGGTGTTTCTACCATACATCTCTCATGAGTTGGAGAAACGGATGGCCGGAAACTAATATTCTGTGTACACCCTACGCGCGGATGGACATTCACAAACGTATAATAAGGCCACCCTTACAGTGCGCTCGGCCACTCACAGAAAGGCTAAAATCGTGCCGACGACACAGATAGTGTAGGTTGATAAACACTATCCGAGCTTTTATTATGCGATTTGTGACCTCATCAGATATTCCATTATGGTACACCTCGCAAGCTGCGTGTAATCGGTAGACCGTGAATATCTGTGTTATC
>JTDE01004343.1:46127-56318 GCA_014338405.1 Paragonimus skrjabini miyazakii
ATAATCATGTGTTCATCATAGATTAGGTGAACTGGATGAAGCGGCTAGTAAGATCAATACCTGCGGCATAATCATGTGTTCATCATAGATTAGGTGAACTGGACAGAGCACCAAGCCACACTGATGACCATTGCTCCGACAGCCGTGGAGCTCTTGGAATGGCACATCGCGATCTTAAGGGGGGCATATGGATGGGTGTGTGCAATGATAAGGCTGTCGTAGTAACTGTAGTGGGCTCAACATCCGAATGTGATGCTATGGGTTTTGTCGGAAAGCAATTTCTTTCAACTGTTCTGCATTCCTCAAACTGGATTTAGATCACGAGTTTTGCAAACAACTAGCGGCGGAAAAGTGAACCGTGTAGGGGATATTATTCCGTTCGAAAACATTTCATATTTGGAACTACCTGTTTTACGGTAGAGGAAGCATTCACAATTTTGCTGTACTAGGCGTTCAAGAACAGTATAACATTCACAGCGTTCATGGTGGTCAACCCTGGGAACAGATGAAATACTGTCAATCTATTATTCCTCATCCGAAGACGTACGAGTAATCCGATTATATTAATCAATTATTTGGCTTTCAGCCGACCACCATAATAATCACGGACGAATGGACAGCCTACAGAGCTTTGAATGAAATAGCCGTTACGAACACTGAACGATCAAACATACAAAAAATTTCGTCGATTTTGAGAACAGTATGATACACGCGGAAAATATGGAAAGTCTTTGGTCTTTTGCCAAGAAGCGCCTTCATGCAATATCTGAATCAAACGAACGGCATTTCCAATCACACCTTCGGGAGATCAGTCGGCAAAAACGAAATCGTGGAAATATGGTCTGCAAACTGCTGTTCACCTTGCCTCATAAAAAGTATTCATAATTATATAGTATACGTCAACATCGTTGCACGCGTTGGTTATTCCAATTCATATGTCCTGCGCTGAGATTGGCAGCTGTTCCGTCCGGTTGACTTGAGCCATGATCAACGCCTAAGTATGCAGTATGCGTTCACACTAAAAACGACTCCGTGCAGTTGACTTAAGCTTTGATCAACGCCTAATTTATCATCATCATCATCATCATAACAGCCATGAGCCTGACCAAAAGGTACTGTGGCTCGGGCCGCCGCTCACCTCAACAGTGACGTGGAATATCCTAGAAGAAAAGCGTTACTAAGAAGGTTGAGAATTATTAAAACAAGACTAAGCGGAAGAACTAGAAATAGTATGGATACACGCACGCCAGTGACTGCGACACATCGCCATGTCGGATAGCCTATCTAACTAGCGGTTTGAGTGATCACGAGGAGCCCATTCAGGCAGGCGACACCTACCTACTTTGCTCAGTGGTGCAGCCAGGGTTTTTATATTTCGTGACCACGTTGTTGCTTGACCACCATGTGGTTTGACCCAACTGTTGGTGGCCTCGGCATATAATGCCCGGTACGGTAAACGATTAGATGACATACGGAGTACGTGACCCAACCATCGCAAGCTGTGTACCGTGATTAATTGACCAATTGATCGCGCATCTCGAGCGTTCCGGAATAGGCGCAGGCGAACTGCCACATTGTTCACGCGATCAGTTCACTTAATATGGGCCAGTTCGCGAGGACAACGATGGTCAAACACAACAAGCCTGTTGATATCTTCTTTATGAACAGGACACGTCTCCGAACCATAAAGCAAGATGGAACGCACACAGGCATTATATACCCTTCCTTTCAGCGACAACCGGACATCTTTTCTAAGCCACAGATGACGCAGTTTGACAAAGGCTGCACGTGCCTTTGCAATCCTCGCTGATATCTCATCAGCAATATTACAGGCTGATGAGATAGTGCTATCCAAGTATGTGAAACTGTCTACAGTCTCAAGCGGGTTACCTGCAATGGAGAAAGTAGGAGTTGAAGTGCCCCAGCCTTGAAGCAACACTTTGCCTAATTACACCGCATTTATTCACCTTAATAGCTGTTTCGTTCAGTTGACTTAAATTGTGCCAAACTGCACTCCACGCTCAGACATTTATAACTGCTCCGTCCGTTTGTCCTACCTTACGAGCAATGCCAAACACATGGGTGGACGAATGAAGTCACTGGGGACGAAAACGTGGGAATAGAATCTTTATTTATGTATTTCAGAAGTGTGGATAAATCGACAAATATTCTCTGCTTTTTTCAAACTCAGAATATAGCCTTCGGTTTTTATTTGTTATGGATGCCCTGTATGATTGAAACCGAGTATTAGATGAAGTCTCCATCATCACGAGATTCATCGCATCTGATATATATGCAAGAAATTTGTGTACGCATATATGAAGGAAATTACTTTCTTCAATTATATCAACAAGATAATCGTTCCACAGTTTGTTGATTCACGCTTTCTTCGGCCCGTGTGCAAGCGGTACACTGTCAGCTGACCGGTCTAATTCGACATCCGATGTGGTTGGTATGCAAGACTTGCTTCCCATAATCACCCGGGGAAGTGCGAACAACGGCTGAAGTAAAGGGAACTGACAAAAATAAGGATTCAAAACGTACGGTCACCAGGAGACCGAGGTTGAAACTGTTTGCCACAGAATGAACACTCGTTTATGCCTGCCATTTGAATACCTTTGGAGTGAAAAATCAGCTGATCGGCATCACACCAATAACTGTCCACCAGTGCGGGGTCACCAGTGTCCACACGGCAACCCCGATTTAGATTTTTTCACTCACATCGGTTGCACACCGCTGAACCCATGGGGAAGTCGTATGAAGGTAAGCCAGTTTTTGCACGTTTCGCTATCCTAATGGCAATAGCAGTAATGCTGTTTAAGCAAGTCACCGCCGTGTAGTTGTTGCAGTCATGCAGTTTTTCAAGTACACGACGAAGGGCTTCCTAGTGACGGTTGACACTGGCTACAGCAAACGGTCGAAGTTGCGGGGCTACCAGCCGTCGAATTGGCAAGCTGTACTCTGCCAGCCACCGCTCATAAATGGGGACGTGACCTTTAGAAAGGGAAATGAAAACTACAAAAGACCTTACCGTTGGAGTAGAAATGTTTCCGAAACACCGACAGAATGTGAGTGCATGGCAGCCACATTGCACGGTCGAACGTTCATTCACATGTGCCCTCAACGCTATCTTCGACGAAAGTGTCGCCGTCATGTTGCACACGAAGCTGCAACGTTCAAGATGATTACTAGAGAACCGCTTACCTTGCACTTGGATACTGTTTTGAAAGGGAATCGTACCAGTCGACGTCCACAACCTCACGACGATCGCACCTATAAGTCGTTTGTATTTCGTACTCTCGCAGCAGCCGCTCGCTGTGAATACATATTTTCTGAAAGGCGACGGCTAGGAAGACTCTTGGGTGCGTCCTCTTCTTCAACCATCCGTTCGCGTTCTCCAGCCTATTATTCTCGCGATTGCCAAAGTGGGCAAAATCACTTTGTGCATGGATGGCCCACTTTGGCTTGATGTGCAGCCAATTACACAACAAATAATTCAGGAACTTTCTATCCGTTTGGTCGGGGATATACAAATCACGTTTGAACTTGCGGTAAACTGTGTAACAGTGCTACTTACTCTTCCTCATTGTCTGCCGTAGCCATTCGGTGGACGAGAAAACGACTGCGAAAAGAGTTTGTCTTTGAACAACTATGATGGACGAATTTTGCCCACTTACATGCTTACGTACGGCATCACGTACATGAAAGTAGCACAATAGGATGTCGCAGCCAAACACCACATGGGCTGCCGTTATTTGCGCAGCCATCTTATCCATAACAAATGTTTTCATTGCAATGTGATCGCCCATCATTTCCAAAAAAATTTCGAAAAGTCTACGTAGTGAAACATGCTTTTCACTACGAACGAACCCGTAAATCGCGGGTTGGCAGTGTCACATACCGTCTGTCACGAAGAACTGATATAACTTCCAACTTTCAAAGTATGTTGAAATATACAATGTATGTTTGTCCCGTGAGTGACGTCCACATTCGCCACATGTGTGAAACGTCGGAATAGTTCAATCTGCGTTCGCTGGACGAAGCAGATATGCGTATATCTTTTGCCTTCATCCCTCATAGTGTGCACTACACCGATGGCACTAATTATTGACAGCACCTTGTCAAGGTTCTCTAATGTTTCGTGACCAATATTACGTAACAAACTCACTTGACATTGCAGGCTTTAACTTGCGGCCGTTGTTTCCAACTTCAGTGGTTGTGATAAACTTACCGTAAACAATTCCTTATCATCCGGATTGCACATTAGAAGAAGGCTCAGGTTACCGAAGAAACAGTCCAGGTACTTCAGCCATACGAAGTATATAGGAAACTACTGAAAGTGTCGACACAGTCACTCATCACTTGAAGTTCGATGACCCTCCTGTTCGGATATCAGCCATTGATCAACGATATTCAAAGGTGCAGGAGGCAGTAGGTAAGAATTGCTTCAAAGCTTCTTGGTATACGGTGACGAGGAAAACTCAGGTGAGCACTGTGTTGGCTTTTCTCATCGTATCTCCAGTAAGACTTACAGCAGCCATAACGATTTTCAAAAGACAATTACGACGAGGTGGTTTTTAGATGAGACCCAACTGTGAAAAGTCAGGGCTTTGGCTGGATTCGAAAGAGCGACAGACACACCATGCATCAACGCGGCAAGGGTTCTACCAGCTGAGCTACGAAGCCACGCCAGGAGCTCGGAAATTTCACATTTGGACTCGGTTACCCACCCGTCCCACTGTCTCATACGGAATCCGTCAAATGATCCAGGGGATTGACTGCCCCGGCAGGATTTCTCAAACAGTTCACGCTGGTCATTTAAAACAAAGGCATATGAATCCATGACGCAGAGTTCAACGGCTTCAGCTTCTGCACCAGCTACCAAGCTATTAAAACGATTTTTTCCAGGCAAATAGTTTTCTTGAACAGGACAGCTCAGAAACTCACAGTCTACGACTAGCATTCATGACCTCGCAATGTACATGAACATCTCAAATACTTTCAGCTGCTTACTGTTATGAACACTTGGACTCGGCCGTGAAAATTAACGGTTTTGTGTCAGGAGTGGTTGAGTAAGGGACCCATATGATTGGCTTTTTTCGTCTAAAAAATGGTGTAAGACAGCTGAACTGGAAAGCGTGAACTGATTGCCGACTTAAAAATGGAACAAATACCACAAACGTTATAACATTCTCTCCCACCAAGAAATGTGAGAAAACAGTGAATGGTAAACCACAGGGAAATGATAGAGCATGTGAACACCGATCGGAGATACAACACTTGATAGTGAGCATGAATATACAGTGGGCTCATGCGTCTCTACTTCTCAGAATGTATGAAGAAACACGCTATTACTGTTTGATAATCGTTTCCAGATTACGCGTGTGGTCGTTATTTTGGAGATCGGAAGATGCTTCATTGTTGGTTATGTAAACTGAAGGAATGCTGTCATGCTTTTACGTGACAGGAACGTGAGTAAAGAATACGAACATGGTCTCCTGGAGCGCAAATGTCGACAATCCCTGACTTTTTGGGGGGCCAGTAGTTGAACGCAAACTGTTTCCTCCCTGCCATTTGGAAAACTGATGTGCGCCTATTGGGGGTTGCACTACAGTAGTTAAATCTCTTTGACGGGTGGATTATAATTAGACAGCTTGACATTCTTTTTTAACAACACCGGAAGGGTTTCTTCAGAGGTCAACCTCCGGTTATAGAGGAATAATCGCTCATGTTGTGTAGCATTAGTGGCAGTACACAGGAGTGATGTGATGGGGTATAATGCATCAAAGAGAACGAACTGTCATTGCTTGGTTACCCGGTCACGGGGTATCAAATTGAGCAACACGGTTTTCCAAAGCTTTCTGTTTGAACGCTCCACTTGACCGTTATCCTGGGGATTGTATGATGTCGTTCTGCTCGTCACGATTCCTCTTTCTTGAAGAAACTGCTGAACACTGGTCGACATGAGTGACAATGCATATTCAGAATGAATGTATGTCGGAGTACCAAACACCGAAAATAACTGGCAAAATATGTAATAAGTCTCGCTAGTCTGGTCGGGACACGCATCAGCAGAAGGAAAACGGGAAGATTCATAGACAACTGCAAATAAGTAACGGTTGTTGGTTGCCAATGAAAGGGGAACCTTAAAATCACACGATATTCCTTCGAATAGTTGTGTGGCTTTTATGAGCCCGCTTCGATGTCAGTGCGCAAAACATCTTACACACCATTATTGGTCTTTTTCAAGTGGGATCCAATGTTTCAAAATTCAGAGAATAACTGAGGTTTGATTTCACAACACAACACTTGGCGACAACGTATCGAACTTCTTCCACACAGAAGGTGGGGTTTCTAGCGCGCACAAAATGCACTGACGGACAAGGTGATTCGTGTGATCTCCTCAAGCCAATATCTGTCACTATCACCCCGCAACAATTTCATGAGAATGCATCTGCCGTTGGATTATCTTTAACAAGTTGATGCACAACATCGAACTTGAATGACGAAAATTCCAGCTTCCATTGTTTAATTTTATCGTTCTTGACCCTCATTCTGCTTAGTGTCGCATATGAAAGCAGAATAATGATCGGTAACAAGTTTAAAATGGTTACAAAGTAGAAAATTAGTCCATTTACATATGGATTCCACGATAGCGTACACTTCCTTTCCTACGATTGAATGGTGCTGTTCAACGGAAAACAGACTGTGTGAGAGAAAAGCTATCGGTCGACCATTTTGGCTTTGAGTGGATACGATCGCCACATCATAAGCCTTTATCTCAACTGTCAAAGGGATGTCGTACCAAATAGTAGAAGTCGCGGCCCCGGACGGCTGGTCTTTCAGAGCCACAAAGGACGCCCTGGTGTCACCGGGTAGCGGGAATGTGTTTTTATGCACAAGTTTGTAGATTTTATTGAAGGGGTGAGGTATTCACCGCCTACGATTCCCCCGTTGGTTGTTGGGACTTCAAGAAGGGGGCTAATTCCCAAAGGGTTTTAGGTTCCACTTTAATGCTGTTCTGGGATACCTCAACCCAGGAGTTTGATTTATTTGTCGGCGCTGACGCTTTCCGATTCATTGGATGTCAGTCTGTGTTACTTGACCACATATGTGAATTTCCGAAGATTGAGGTCGTTCAACGAAATTGTTTCCATATTGTCGACGTAAATAAAGATGTCTTTCAATCGTTCGCATGATATTATGTTGTCAGTAGTCCGTTAGAAGCATTTGACAACATTTGTCATACCAAGCAAAATCTGACGAAACTTATACCGACATCCGCAGCCCTTAAAAGCTGTTAACGGCTTTCCTGTTTCCCGAATAGGGACTTGATGATCGCACTCTTGTGGTCCGGAGTGCCATGTGTCGCAGCTGGTGATGCGTTCGATCACCTCATCAATTTTGGAAGGGAAGTATAAAGGGGTTGGATTGAACAAACGCATCGATACGAAGTGAACTGGCGATTCGCAGAAGGCTACGGCCAATCACTATCGATGCCGCGAGCACAGTGACATGTCAGCTCGGTGACCAATCAGGAAAGCATGTTGCCTTAGCATCGGATTTCGTTGTAAGGAGCATCGGAGTAAAAAGAATTGTTTGAGTGTGTCACGCGTTAAAACAAACGAGCTACATGCGGAGCCGAGCCGACTAATGGAAAAACTGAGGCGTCGGCACCAGTTGTAATTCTCCATTTTGCTGATGCGACTTGTCTATAAAGTAACCAGTAGAAACCCAGTGAATTGAAATTTGCTTTACGCCACAAGGTTTGCTTTGATATCGTTCTGAAAGTAGCAACTTTTCCTCAGGGTTAGGTATCTAAAGAGGTATATTTGTTTATCGCCCGGACCTATACTGCCACCTTGGCGAGGCGGTGGGGCTTGTGTGCTATTTTGATCCGGCGGGCTACACTGACTAGGACTCCGGTCCTTCCAGGTGCAACCACGTCAGACAGACCAAAGGGGGGCAGTCAGACAAAAAGCAGTTAAACCCTTGGGATTGTATGTCGCGCTACTGCCCGCGTAGGGGTGCTCAGGTAGTGAGGCACGATCCTATGTGCATACAGCAGAACTATTTCCATAGTTGCGGCACTGCTGTCTTCCGTATCAAGAAGAAGAGGGTAAGAAAAAGTACCCTCAAACAAAGAGCACTCCGATCGCCCAACGGATTACCGTGGTCACTGGGGTATTATCCGATACGGTCGAAAAACGTCTGGTATTTTCCAAAGCCCGATGTCAGTTCCAGTGCATCCACTGCCCGCAGCATTGCTCAGAATGAAATATCATTGTCTCATCCACTGCGCCGTTGGGCTAGGCAAACCCCTCACTGCCAAGTGAGTCAGACTCTCGAGTCATTGGCTCCGGGTATGATGCCCCAAGAAAACCTTATATCCTGTTGTCTCGCAGGTCAGACCTTTGAGTCAGAGACTCGGGGTGGGGTCCCTCAAGTCAATCCCCTTCCGCGGCATAAACGACCGGAAAGTATCAGAAGTTATCGCCCTCTCGATAGTGACATTACTAACCGATCTCGATTTTCTCCTATTGTTTTGCCCCCTATTTCGTCTGCCTTCCATATGCCTTCAGGCGATAATTGTTTTCTGAGGCCATGACAACTGGTAAACATTGGCGCCTTCAGTGTCCGTACTCTTCGACCAGTTGGTCGGCAAGATGCTCTCGTAAGTACTTTCTCAAGTCTTGTTACAACCCCATCCGATAGGGAAAGGCGAGAGCAAACGCAAAGGCCACGAACAGTACGTCAGTCACGAACGAACGCAACAATATCGGAAAACGGTGCGAAAATCAGAGCGCAAGTATCGGATTCCAACTTTTGCAACTTAGAACCCCCAACAAGTAAGGAAAAAGACGGCCTTCAAGCGAGCTTTATTTGCTGCTCAGACCTAAGGCGAGATTATGGCTCACAGCAACTTGAATCGGCAGCTGGGAGTTCGAATTCGACTCAAGTTGTCTCGTGCCATATTCATTTTCAAACATTGTACTGGGTTTTTCCTTTTTTCTCAACTACTGTAGCATTATTTAGTTCGTTTGCAGTATTCCACTCTGTTAATATTTAGTTCGTCACGTTCCTCAACTTAGTTAGGTATTCTGGCGTTGTTCTGAGCCTTTGTTATTAACATTATCAACCGCGTTAGGCAGGCATCACCACTACCCACCTAGTGTTGAGTGCATCTTGTCTCATTTTCTTTTTCCATCTGCCTCACTGATTATCTTGTATACATGTTGAAACGGTCTGCGTGTAGTTTGTGTTCTAAACTTGTTCGCGCGAGAGACCACGCCCTTCAATGTTTCGATTGTGATGCTTGGTTCCACACTTCTTGCCTTGGCGTCTCTTTGGAGTTTTGCCGAGTTCTAAGTGCGGCCAATCTAGACTGTATCCAACTAAATTGTGATAAATGTAGATAATCTGGGCGGCCGTTCGGTAGATTATTGGACGATCCTAATAATTCGGTGCTCACCGTTAGTGCAGCCACCGCGTCCGACAACGGTGTTCCCGACCACAGCTTGCACCTCTCAATACAAGCAGTAGAAATCACGCCTAAATGTAGGGCAAGCAAGTTAAAAGAAGTGCCTGCGTTGGTTGAAGTGGGTGCTGAGTCACCACTTTTGACTACCAATCACTCGCCTATGAAAGCCGTAACGAGCTTATCCACCAATAGGAGTCGTTCATCCGGCACACAGTTTTTAATGCCTGTAAACAAAGTTTTTGGGAGAAAAGACAGAAAAACGTGCACCGTGGGATCCACGCGCTCTTTTCGAAATATTTGTATGACTAGACCTCAGCTCATAGGCACTGACACAAGATCGAATACATTCCTTTCATCTGCGACTGAGTCTACAGCCGTAGATACAGATTCTACCTCTATAACACCAACTGCGGCTACACTGCTGACGCTCACTGAGGAATAAAGTTTTCAGCTTGCTAAGATGAAAATGAACAGTAAATTGCTTAGTACGAGGCAGCTGTCAGCAGAAGGAGGAACGTCTTAATATATGGTATTTCCGAACCGTACTTAAGAGACAGCAAACAACGAGCACTTGCGCGGAGACATAATCTGCCAACTGTATTTCTTATTGGGGGATTATCAGGAGATGTCGGAATATGTAGTGTTACGAGTGGGAAAATGTAACCAGGTGACCAACGTATCTGGGGAAACAAGACCGGCACTCTTGGAAC
>JTDE01004344.1:9137-26511 GCA_014338405.1 Paragonimus skrjabini miyazakii
GATCAAGAGACAGGCCTTTTAGGTTGGCGTTCGGGGTTTCAAAACACCCTGCTTTCCTGGGCACTGTCTCAAGGACCAGCATAACTGCCGAGGTTGCGAAAAAGCTAAGTGGCTTGCTGGTTGAGTTAGGCTTAACTTGCTCGCAAGTACGAGGTTTGTAACACCCGGGTAGGAAGAATATTGTAGGGTTAACTTAGCTAGCTCAGTTGTAAAAGAGTTTGTGGAGACACGCCCTCGTAAGACAACTATTTTTTATCTGAGAGCCTTCTTTTATTTCCACTGCGACCTCTTCAGTATACAGTTCAGAAGGCAGCGGCTTCCTTGGTGACTGTAGAAACACAGAGGGCAAGCGTAGTATACCTATTCGAAAAGTGCCGCTACAGCTTCTTCCGAGTTAGCGTCTGTTGCAACTCGTTTGCTCTACTACTCATGAAAGAAACCGAAAGGTGATACATAATCAACAGGAGCTCTGTATTTGCAGTCGCAGGTTTCTCGCATACATTCAATTTTCGTAGCGATGCTTTTGCTATCGTTAAACATGCACTTCATGCAAATAGAAGATTGGTGGATAAACCAGCTGCTTGTGCTGGTCTTTGCGGAGGGTAGTGCACTTAAAAATGCACCGCATCTGATACTTATGTTTTTGCATACCACTCTTAGCGAGGAATGAAGGTATTGTCCAGGTCAGAGGTGATGGTTGCGATTATCAGTCCCGCTTTACCCCTAATTTCATTCAAAAATTTAAGCTCTTTCACTGCTCAACTCCCTCTTCCACCGAAGTGTGCTTTGTCGCCACAACTTTCACACAAGAAGGACGTATCACCGCGATTGGTCTTGCAACAACTGAAGCGCTCAGTTCCATTAACCTCACAACATTCAATCAACCTGGAGGTTGTTGCCCTATCTCTTCTTTAAACCGCGTATTCTTTTCCCACATCTGTCTTCCTCCCTTCCATCGGTGATAAATTGAGGATTACCTACGTTACCAAATATCCGGGAGCTGTTGAAATCTTACCTGTGATCAATGAGGTGTGCGCGTTATCTGTCGCTCGCTTTCTTTTGAAACCCACCAGAATTCCCCGGGGTCCAACCGGATTCCTTCAGACTGCACTTTCTATGTCATCTCTCCATTGTTTAAGGACCAAGGCCATTTCTACCCATTGAAATACCGTCCGGTTTAACTTCTCGTTGTATCGAAAGTGTCGGAAAACCTCACAGATGATGCGTTTCTTACTGATCTAAATGCCAGAAAACATCTACACCATTCACAGCACGGTTTTTTTGCAGCCTTTCGTCATTTTCATGGATAACTGGACGGGAGCCACCGATCTTGCTCCTATAACCGATGTCATTTACCTACACTTATCTGAAACCTCTGGCAACCTTTCTCACTTTGGTACCTGCCCTCACCTTGTCTCCTGGACAAACACTGTTCCAGCTGTGTTTTCATTCTGGCTGCTTGTTCTATCCAAACGACATTCAAATACGGCGTCGCATTATTCTCAATGAGGTTGCTTTATTTCTCGAGTCACGAATATGTCCATTGCGTTAATGAGAACGAAGACACAGAGGAAAATGCCTTCAACAACACTTTCTCAGATCTGTACAATTACATGAGGAGATATGATAGTGATAATACATATTTCTCAACGCATTTGTGAGAGAAACGCTTGTATTTGCGCATCGTTGCAAATAACTCCAGGCGATACAAAGCAACAAATATTCATACAATATGGCAAACATTGAATCTTTAAAACACTGAGTTCTCCTAATCCACTTATTCAAAACAGAGTGAAGATATATATATGGGCAATCGTGTTTTTCGCCAGTATGATGCTTCAAGGCCGACACGAGTTCGAAATGGCCATTTCGGCGCGAAGAGAGATTTTTCAAATATTTCATCAAATTTTAAAATGCATATTACAAGACAAGTGTATAGATTTCATCGAGTATAATAGTTGTGTTGCAATGAGAAAAATCAGCTCCATCTGAAAATGGTTCAGATTTGCACTTTTGTCGAGAAAAATTCGCCGCCATTTGTCCGATCAGAGCACCATGTTGGCTTTCCTAATCGACTTTACAATCTAAAAATGCTCCCTTCGAAATTTTCATAGTGGAATACATATTCCCACTTTGCAGAAACGCTCAATTTTGCGTGGTTTGAGAGATAGTTGAATTTGGAGTTTTCAAACACTTAACATTTGCATTGCATTGTACACGAAATATCACAGTAGTTTCTAATGAATGCTCAGCCGCAACGTTTGTTGGTCAGTTATACATCTGAGTTATATGTTTCGCTTGTTTTCCTGATAGTATTTTCGGTAAAAAACGGTCGACGAAGTGCCACTCTTAAAGGTGATTGCACCTGACGTTACCACGTGGCTGCTCCATGGGTAACATGTTCCACTCTATCATTAACAACGTGCATGCTACTTTGTTTATTGCTTGACTGCTGGAACGTACCTGGCCATGTGTACGCGAGTCAGTGCTCACTTATCTGACGGACAATGACCAACTTTGTTGCTCGTTAGTTCTTCGACGAAAACATTGATCCTGACATGTACCATTTCACCTACAGCCCCCTAATCTTCGTATCATGGACGTTTATCCTTCCGACGACTGTTGTTCTATGGTTTCGCCAGCTGCAGACTTCACTGATGATTGACAGTGTTTTTTAATTTTTGTCAGAATTGAAGAAACCATTATAATATATCCTGATTGGTCCAAATACAAGTTTATCCTGATTTCTCGCATGTCCGACTCATCAGTGTTGAACATAGCTTAGGTCAACTGGATGGAGCAGGTACTGGTGTGAACTATTAACGGCCCGCCGTGACAGTCAAAATACGGCATGAAGTCGTCTCGATCGTTGTTTGAGAATCGTGAATGGATGACCCGGGAATCCGTGCTCATTTCAGAGGGGGAAGTCTACTCTAAACTCTTCACCCATGTCACCTCGCAAAATGCGGCGTATCACAATCAGGTCACCGCGGAGCCTCACATAACTCTGAAGGTACATGTTCAGATAGTCTAGCCGCCGGTTATAAGAGTGGCTCCTCATACCAACCACCGTGCGTGTGGTCGCCCTCTGTACTCTTTCAAGTTGATATACCTCACTTTGTGTACATGAAAGCACTGCGGCGTGGCCGTACTCTAGTCGCGGATGAACATGAGATAAGAAGAGTAAGCGAAAGGCCTCCTTGTACATTTTAGTAAAGGATCGACGGATAACCCCATGCACTTTTCTAGCTTTAACACAAACTTGTGTTGTGTGAGCTCGCGTTTTGGGGGTGTCAGACACTAGCACCCAGAGGTCACGTTCTGTATCACACTGTGTCAATAAGTGACCTCCAACATGATAGGCCTTGACATCCGTGATTCTCTCAGGTGCACGAAGAAGCATTTTTTCGGGTTTAGGGGCAAGCCCTATTGCACTGTCCAGGTTGAAATCCTATCTAAGTCTCATTGCAGTGTATCTTTATCCTTGTCTGGAGAGACTGCCCTCTACACTTTCATGACATCCGCGAAGACGAGGGCAGGCGACTGCAACTGAATCAACAGATCATTGATAAAGACCAGAAACAGTAATGGCCCGAGCACTGACCCTTATGGCATACCACTCGGGGCAGACTGTCATACCGATAATTTGTGACTGACCCTAACTGCGAATGGCCTACTACGCAGGAAGCCTGCTATCCAATTTGTTATAGACAAGCTGAGAGAGTACGCCAACAACTTGGTGAGCAAATGACTGTGCGGCACTCTGTCGAACGTCTTGCTGAAGTCGAGAAACACTAGGACCAGAGTCTTACCGTCTGCTCTCCTTTCCACTCATCGCTCTCTGGTAATCAGGAGGTTCATGAAGCAAGATCGCTCCCTCCGGAAACCGTGCTGCTTCTCGTTGAGTGTCGAGAGTTGATCCAGGTGTCCCTGGAGACGACGGGCAATCAGCCGCTCCATTACTTTACCAAGCACGCAAGTCTAGGATACTAGTCGATAGTTGACAGCTTCCGATTGCCCTCCTCCCTTGCACATAGGTGCAATCACTGCTCGTTTCCACTCCGTTGGCAGTTTACCTTCGTTCAAGGACTACTGGTACAACCAATTCCACCGCCAGTTCACGCATCAATAAAGGGCGGATGCTATGCGGTCCAGGGGACTTGATGACATTGATCGATCTAGGCTCGCGCTCCATCTCTTCAACGCTAAATAGCGTGTCGCTCAGGTGTGGTCCAGCGTCATCAAGCAAGGCAGATTTAGCACCAACCTGGGAGTGAACAGAAGCATAATTTCCAGCCAGTAGTAGAGGTTTATCCCAGTCCTCAACCACCTCGTTTCCGCCCTGATCTATTAGTGCTGAGATTGCCACTTTAGTTCTGGTCTACCGGCGGATGTACGCTCAGTGCCTATTGGGCGCTGTGGCCGATTCCACGACCAGTTTCCCCTCGAATTGCTGACGCTCTCTTATCTTCGTGGCGCTACATTCGTTCCGTGTCTTCTGGTAAGCATCGTAGGCACCATGACCAATCCGGTGGTTTCTTTCTTCCATAGATTCAGTCCGAAAGATGAAGTGTTGCCTTAACTTTCTTCGTCCGAGACTATACAAGAGCCGATGTCTCATATAGTTCAAGGTCACGCTTGAAAATATGTCCAACAGAATTTTCAAAAGGTTTCGCAATTAGTTGAGGTAAATTGCGTTGGAAAACTGTTGAAACGAATTGGCTTGGGCGAGAGATTACGGAGAACGCCAGAATTCGACGAACGATTGGGTGGACTGCAGCACAAAGCTTTGTCGATCGCTCTAAGTGGCCAAAATTTGAAAATCTCGCAAATCGTTCGGTCACTACGGGGTTTTCAGCATCCATTCATCAAAGCAGTTCTCACCGCACAATGGATGGTTGCAGGAGTAAGAAATGAATGCGATATCACTTATTACTTAAGAAAATGTGGGGTTGTAAAGTTTTGCACACTATTTTCTATTTCACAATTCTGATTATTATTCACACTTTTCACTTTTCTCAACTTCACGTATTCAGCCAACGTTTAAACCAACTTAATCAAACTAATCGATAATCAGTTATTACAACTCGCTTCTCGGTTCGCCAGCCTTGCGTTCTCGCTGCGTTCGGGTCGCTCGTGCACTGAATTTTAGAGAGTTAGAAGCTAACGGAATCAAGCGACTACTGCGGCAAAGTTCCTTATTTATCTCTCATTCGGAATTACCTCAGTTGTGACTTTCAAGATTAATTAGGAACGGCACCACGGATTGTATCTATTGGATACTACATTTGGTGTAGTGGAATTCTAAATCAAACAATTTATCGAAATATTGTGAGTCAATCGTTTCCATTTTTATCACCTTTTTGATCTTGTGTTCATAACTGAATTTTGTATAGTGTTTAGATCCACTACAGGGTAATCAGAAACAATATGACGAATAAATAGTTTGTTCTCGAAAACCCTTGACCAATATTAATATTTTTGTATACTTCAATAAAGTATATAACACAGGAAGGCAGTTGTGGTATTCCCCGACGATTGGCTAGCCCCCAGATACTTTAAGAATGATTACCACATGATAATCAAAAATCCATACATAGGTTTGAGGTCGGCTTATTTTATACGTTGATATTCGATCTAAAATTCATAGTTCATAACGCACAGGGGTTGTTAGATGGATAATAAGGAAGGTTTGAAGCAGGGAAGACGGTATATTATGCGCATGATAGGTTTAATGCAATTATATAAAGCATACTGGGGGAGCATTTTTTCAGTTCTCTGTAGAGGGTTTTGCATGCTAGTTGATAAACCGTCAATAATGGCTACCATTATTTACAGCCTGTAGGCTTATCATGGTTAATAGAATACTACGAATGGTCATTTTTACAGTATGTGGGAAGAGTGAATAAATAAACTGAACACCTTTTTTCTATATGCTTGTTCTAACTATAACCCTATATAAGGTCCTTCTGGTGAATTCACTGTAAGCTCCAATTTTATATTTGCCAGCATTCTGGGTAATGCGTGTACAAAAACGCACATGAATAAAACGTTGTTGCCCTCCCAACGATTTCCCGAGTACGCAATGAATCAGATGCTAGATGAGATATGAGTAAATGTAGAGACACTGTGAACTGTTCTGGACAAGTCGTTTTGAATGGGGTGTAATATGACGAATAAGCTATGTTCTTTAACAGAAACTTTATGAGATGTTAATATATTTGGGTTTTCCAAATAACGTATATAATGCTGGCAAGCAGTTGTTGTAGTGTTTCGCGACAATTGGGTAACCAACAGCTACTTCTAGAGTGATTAAAATCCCTAACAGCACAAAACGGAGTATAAGCAAGCTTATATCCACTTCAAACCGAGTTTTTAAGCCCGCTTCTCACAAGCATTATTGAAACACAATGTCCGTTTGATCTCCCGATGAATATTAACCTGAAAAGCAGATTAAATATCCCCTTCGGTGGATTTTCAAACTCGGTTCGAAAACTCACTTAAAAACCTGGCCCAAAGTTCGCTTAAAAACCAGGTAGCCCAAACTCATGCGTGCAGTGCGCTGGCTTTAGTACACCACCCTGCCCACTCGAAAAACCTTGAAACCAAACGATTTGGCTAATTAGCTACACAAAAGCCGTTGTACCAACTAAAGGGAAAAACCGTTCAGCAAACTTAAGCGAAACACACGGTGCATAATTACCTTCTACTTCATGTTCCTCTAGGTTTTCACCTCCAGCTTGAAACGGTGCAGGAAGGGAGAATACCATTGACATATACGGACATTATATTGTAAGTTGGTCACAAATCAGTGGTGGGTCCAGCATCATCATTATTTTTCTGATAGCCCCGTCTTACCGACGTCGTCATCCGTGAACGGCAGTTGCACGACCAAACCTGGATTGCCGTATTCTTGCCGACATCCGTAGCGCAGGAAAAGCAGGTATACTTCGGATGGCCACTGTTAATTGAAAGTTAAGTTGTCTTTAGTATTGCATGTTCATTGTATGAAACTTACTTTTGATGCACGTATACGTTCTTGTGCTTTTGAGAGCGCGTTTCCCAGTCAGCCCCGAGGTGCTAATGTATTTTGCGCTATCTGCTAGTTTGTTCCACGAAAGTATGTAGCGCAACAGTTCACCTTCCAATGTCCCACTAAGTTGGCTCGTGTACTGCACCTAAAGAAAAACCAGATATGATTACAAATGTTGCTGAACACATACAAACCACTCCATATGACTGTCTTCCGAATGTAACTCTTCCAGCCAATCAAAGTTGACAACTGTCCTGACAGCAGACAACAATGACACTTCTTGGGAGCCCTTCTGTATGGCACTGACTTTGGTTTGCTGCGGCATATGGGACTGCAAAGACAAAGAGACCTGCCAGCTGTGCTCCACGATGTATTGCAACAGCGTTGAAAATTGTGTACATTATGATAGTGAACAATTCGACAGAAGTCTTTCCCAGTTTATCTTTTTTATGGGCGACAGTTGCTTATCACTGGGGTCGAAAGAGAGTGCTGGAGGAGTATATGTAGACGTCGAAGAAAGGAGATGCAGCAGCGATGATAATCAAAAATTAATTGGGGAAAACAATCGTTGTTTAGTCAGCGCTGAACGTTGAAATTAACCCATGGATTGAGCTGATCTGGGAGAAGTCAGAGGGGAACTGGTATGCATGAACTGGGGGGTTGGTGGGAGACTGTTAGGAGACGCATCTCGTAATGAAGCAGCAAGTGCAAATCACGTCATATCGATCGATCGATCCGGCTTCCAGTTAGTTGGTGTGTTCTAATTCACCCAGCTAATCAAGCTCACTCAGTTAATCGGACTGCAGCTGCGCAATCGAACGCTTCTGAATTATGTGAACTGTTTTCACGCATGCATTTCAGAAAGCCCTTCCGTAACGTGATTAGCTCTAACGATCTGACCGCCATGTATCGTACACAGTTCGACCTATAAAGTTAGAGCTTTTTAGTCTAATTCAGGACTCGCCTTGCCTCGCCGCTACTTCCGCGCAGACTACGCCATCTCCTAAATGATTTTTCTTATTTATTCGCGGGGTGTAAGCTTACGGGAAACTCGAAGGACCTGAGCGCGTTCCACATTCTTCGAAGCAGATGTAGACGGGAAATCCGTAGACACACCAAGCTCGTACAAGAAACGGTCCCCCTCAGAGCTCGCTGGAATAAAAGCCACCTAACTAAGCATACTCGACGACCGAGAAAAATAACTCCTCGGCTCTTTCCGTGCAACTGCCCGACAGGGATACCTCATCTGACTCCCTATTTGTGGCCGGGTTATTCAGGGAGTGCTACCTGGCAGTCTACAAAGTCGCACCTCCGCATTGGCACCCTGTCTTACCGCTGCAGAACTTCCGGCAACCGCTGGTTACCGATGAGCTTTCTGTGCTAGAATTTGAAGACCTTTTAGTCGGGGTTAGTTTATGTGGTGCAATGGATCCCATAGTTCACAAAGAGGCATCTGCTAGTCTGATAAAACCTCTTTATAAGCTGCTTAAACAGACACTGGTTTGCTACCTTCTTATCGCATGGAAAGAGGCGACGTTCTCACCCATCTTCATAGTAGTTGACTGGCACTGTCGGGTTAGCTATCGGTCAATCAGCCTTACTAGCATTCCGTGCAAGATGAGCACTTATTTTAGCGCGTGACTTTCATTCACTTCTTATTCAACTTTTTTCTTCTACTTAGCATGGTTTTCTTCCTAACCGGTCATGTATAATAGAAATGCTTATCTACATGGATAGACTGACGGAGGCCAAAGACAATGGCCTCATCTTAGACGCCATCTTCTTTGACTTTGTCAAGGCTTTTGGCCGAGTCCCGCGTGGCCTCCTGAAACACCAACTGGCAGCCTATGGTATTCAAACAAAGATTCTTTGCTGGATTGCTTCATTCCTCGATAACAGGACTTTTAGAGTTAAAACCGAATCACACATTTTGTCTCCCTCTTTCAATTCTGCAGGGGTTCCTCGAGGGTCAGTGTTAGGTCCTCCATTATTTCCGATTTACATCAACAACCCTCCGTAAAATATCTCCGGCAAAGCTTTCTTACATGCTGATGACCTAAATATTGGGAATGCCACTGGTCCCAGTGCACTGCAGATTGATCTTGACGCGAGTAGGCGCCAATCGGACTATTGGAGTCTCCCACTGCATGACAATAAGTCTGCATGTATGTCATTCGGTAGACATTCTAGAAGTGACTGCCTGAATCGTAGTGTATTCAGCACAGTAGATACTATGAAATTCGATCTAAAGAATGATTTAGGCATCTGGTTGTTATCTAACTTATCCCTCACTTATCATCATAAAAGGACAACAAAAAAGAATTTGCCGCTCTCAGGATGATTATGCACACCTTTCCCGCATAGACAAAGAGGTGTTTCATTCGTGGTCTGGAAAACCCCTTTACCTTGTGGCTCACCTATCATCCTTCAGGTCACTGGTCAACCAGTAAGGTGAAGAAGTCTCCTTTATATTTAGTAGTATGCGTCCAATGATGTTTAAAAATTTCAACTTGGGCATCTGCTTTTCATCCTGTTTGTCCTCGAAATCCCACAGTTTCTAAATTCCCAGCTGTTATTATAGGCCGACGGCTCCAAAATATCACTTATAATAGACAGCATAACTAAAAGTGAGATGGTTCAATGTGATTTAAGCCTAGCAATCTGTTAGGTCACAGACAAATCCTCCAATTCAACATGGCTGACTGTAAAGTGATAAAATTTCGTTATTCGGGATGCACGAATTACCTTCTGAGTGACGAAAAAATAGGTCCTCCCATCATACGCGAGCGTGAACAGAGCAGAACCTTCTCAGGTAACATTAATCTTCTATCAGTGTATCAAGGGTCAAAAGGGCCAACAGGGTTCTTGGATTACTGACCAAATAGTCTGGATGGTTCAAATCAGGTGGTGTCACAGTTATGCCAAAATTACTGATACACCATATATCCATGCTTGTCGTCTTTACGTCGTAGAGGACTACCCTTGCTGAGAAGGTACAAAGTAAAAATATAAAACGGGTTAGGTTGCTACGGTCTTAACCACACCAAAAGGGTTTGCATAAACTGGGGCAGCTCTCAGTGTGTTACTAGCAGAACAGTGGAAAACTGGTTTAAGTACATGGGCTCCTGCATGAACCCTGACGACTTTAAGAAAAAATACTTGTGATTAGTGAGAACAGCCAGTAGACAGACATGGTTTACTAAAGGTGTAACTTTAGAGCAAGCCGTTTAAATTGCAGAACACATTCTATTGGCATCCGGGCGTGCTCAATCTGCAACAACTTATCTGAATTTATTGTGATTTAAAGCAAGGACCCGACGCACATATTTGTGAAATCAAACTGAATATTGAGGCAACCTGATAATCGATATCATTGCGGCGGAACAACAACACTCTGAATATCTCACTCTTAACGTTAACCGACTGCTATCCGATGTCTAGTACAATGTAAATATCACGTGCGTGACAAATAGTGGTTAGGTTTCCATTAGGCACGGTGTCCTCTGAATTTCTCTCAAGCAGTCTGGAGCTAAAACAATATTCCAACTTCTCTTTTTTTCTGAGCCATCCAACCCAGATACAGTTGTGCACAGGTATACTCAACCTTAAGTAGTCTGTAAAGTTCCTACAAATCTTATGAGTCCTTTTGTTATCTAGATTTGATCTTTTGTCAGTTTGTGAACCAGTGGTGTGACTGTCGGCTCAAATACGAATCATCCAGGATCTATTAGACGGCGTCAATATTGGTATTATTAGGGATGATCAGTTGAGGATTCAGTTACTGTGAATTTAAATATCATTCAGCTGGTCACAGTTTTCGCATTTAGATAGACTTTCCAGCCAGCTCGCGTTTTGCTTTTGATAGAGCTTGTCGGTAGTGCGCTTGCCACGGCCAGGATTATAACTCCAGCCACAATTTCAGGTGAGCCACTGCCCTTACTCTAAGCACGACCAAATTACCACACCTCAACTTCTAGTTACCTTCGTTTGTGAGTGATAATCAGGTTGCTCAATCGTCTCTATATAAGAAAGTTGCTGTCTGTTGACTACAACCGATATGTTGATAGTTCAGTACATTGTTCAGAAAAAGGTTGGCCGGAATGTCTGTTTGAATGCAAAGACTGCGACCACATATGTGATGTTCAACTCCATGTTTTATCTGTATAAATGGCAAGGATGAAGGGATATAAATCGGACACTGAGTAATACACTTGAAAACACTGTCAAACTCTGTATTTGTTGTTGAGCATGTTCAGACTTTTGAATTACAGCTCAATTGACACATACTTAGGAAATCACGGTCACAGTGACTTTCTTGTTCACCCTCCTAGACCATTATCACCAGCCGTAAACTATGTACATTTGACGGAACGTTGTCTTGATGTTTCAGCGCTTATAAGGGCTTCAGCGTGAAATGTGCGTGCGTCTCGTCTCTCAGATCCTTCCGGTCCACTTTGATCGGAAGTGCCTATAGTAAACTATTCAGCTACCGATTTTCGAATCGATTATTTGCTTTCTTACCTTTGTATAGGACTAATCATCTACAGACGTATTTCAGCAATTGACAACGTCCTACGATGAAGCCTGCCCAATCGTTTTTCATATTTCGGAATTCTCCGTCTTTCCTCGCTAAACATGATTCATTTAAACATTTTCCCTGCACCATTTGCATCAAGTAATCACGAGTTTCCTTAAAGATTCAACGGAACGTATTTCTCGGCGTGACCTTTACATATTTGAAAAGTTGGTTACTAATTAATCTTGTACAAGGTGGATTAATGTAACTCGATTTTCAGGACTGAATCTGTGGAAAATACAAACTATTTTCTATCCCGATGGATGCGTCAAACTTCTGCAAACTGCAGTCCTGTCCATGTTGACTAAGCTTTTTTTGCTGGCGAACTTCATGTCGGCTTTGTTACATGATTACTTGTTGCCTTGTGCCGCCTGTAATTATCTGAAGTCATCGCGCACATCCAGGCGTGTCTCTCACAAATGCTCTCAGAAGCGAGCATCTTTACTATAACTACCATGCTATGCTCTATTAGATCCTACCTCTCTGCCAGTTCCCGATTCTGTATCTTTCTGTATCCGCCGCGATCCATCCACTCAGTCTCCAGCAGGCGTAATTAATCAACTTCAACTTTCGTCCAGCTTGGATCCTTTATCAGCTCTCTTGCACGTTGCAGATGCTTGTTGAAGATGGTCTTTTTTCAGGTGATTTCAGCTTCCCCCCTCAATGGACCCCACACTTTACCACCTGTTGGACCTTATCCACAAATTTTATGTTCGCCATCTTGGTTTAAGAGACCAATGTTACACGGCATCCGCGTTGTTCAATCAACCGGGAACTTCACGATCCCATTTCTACCCAAAATCAACCATGACCAAGTTCATCTTCACTGCGTTCAAGTGATCAGGCCGTCTTGTTTTGTTACTTCGACTGTGGTCCCCAATTCTCACCACCCACAGGACATATGAGGAGATCCTGCATTCAAGTCGATTAGTCTTCTATCAACAACTTTCCATTTATCACCTCTGATGCTTTTCGTCCTGCCTTCAAATCAATTGATCAACGACTATCGTACGTTTTTCGTCTTCTGAAACAGCTATCAGTATGTTTCCCCAGGCTAACTCCAAGCCTTTGCGCCATTGTCTTCGGACGGGTGTTATACACAAAATATCGAGAACGCACCGAATATACAGGATATATTGCTTTATCCAAGGCAACTCAATCTTGCTGAATATTGAGATTACGCGTCAATTTGTGAGACTGAATCGTAATCAAACGATCCAACCGTTCTCAGTTAATATTACTTCGTTTGTCACTGGTTCCGTTCACTCCAGCGCAGATTGTTAGCGACGCTTGTCAACCATTTGGTGCGACTGAGGTATTTTCACACCACAGAACTGGCCACGGACCACGAAGTTTGTGGAATCATGGGAAACCATGGTTATTGAGTTGTTTGCTAACTATTCAAGCCGGCACCGACTTGGGCGCAATTTGATGATTCAACACCCAGCGGCATGGGAGGTAATTTATCTACGAAGCCGTTAATGAGAAGGCTCTCGTGAAAACTGGAAATAATGCAATATTAATTGAATAGACATGAAATAAAATAAATTCTCTCACCTTGAACATGAAAAGTCCTAGGAATTGAGCAAAGAATGTACCGGTGCAACAGAATCGATAAAACCCAATTGTGCTTACTTAAGCAAGTGGTTATTGGTTGGTTGAGAGCAAAAAGACTCTTTGTACACCGATAAATGATGGGGCGTTTAAGTTGCTCCAGGAAAACAGAAAGGGAATGTCTAAGTTTAACTGTCTGGAACTTATAAAGACCAGACTGAAAAATAACATGTAGTAGCTGATGTGATAATATAGATGATTGATGCTGATTATTTAAGGAAGATAATGACTTTTTGGGCCACTCTTTAACACTAAACAAACAAAGTTCAGCGATCTCAAAAATGATGCAATAGATCTCAACAAAACTGACAATGGTGTCTGAACATATCAGCTGTTCCCTACAAGATGCTCGATAGATTTCATTTGCAACTGGGACTACAATAATTCCTCATGTTTTGTTTTCAAGTTTCATTTAGAATCAGTTTTGTAACCAAACCTGGTAGCAAATCCTTTTCACTAAACTTGGTACATTGAAAGTTGCGAACGGTCTATTTATCCCTGATTCTTCAAATATTTTTAATGACATTCCAGTTCTCTGTACGAAGCATGGACCTATTACGTTCCGCCTACGTTCTGCAGAAATGACCGTCGATCCCTGCCCGGGACAACAGTTGACATGGTGGCAGCCCACACCTTCACTGCCAAGTTGAAACAGTGGCCGACGAGTGCTTTCAACGAGTCGTTCAATTACCTTTTGCAAGAAAAAACCACTTTGGGGACGAAAGGTTTGAAGCCGAAAAGCAAGCCACTCTGGCTCAACAGGTCTTCCTAGGCTGATAAATCAACTTTTTCTTGGGCAACTCTGGGCTTAGTTCCCACCAAAGGTTACCACTGACGTATTTTACAACAGGTCTAGAAAACAGCTGTAGTTGGAAAAAGTGAACTACGAAACTTTTCTTCGCTCAATGAAGATTGGGGTCAAGGACACGAAAGCCCAGGAGGAACGATATTCGTGAGGCATCCAAAAGTACTGTGGAGTAAACAAAGTGTTCCGAAGGTAGGTGATGAAATTGAACGATGGGGTTCATATTCAATCAACCAGTGAATCATTTTAATTGGCGGCTGCTTGCTACATTTGCAAGTAGAACTGACGGATGTGCGTGGCGGAGTTTGTTCAAAACTTCTGCGTTACTTCTATCCATCAAGTAAAAAAGAGTGTACAGTGCAGTTTGATGCAGCAGTTACATAAAATTAGCAAGAATGAAAGTCCGAAACAATGAGAACATCAAACAATCACCTGACCTCCAGTTTCTACTGATTCGTTGGAACGGCGTCATGGACTTTCGGTTCTTAAAGCCAGTCATCAAAAAGTGGAATTTCAATGGGTTGCGGAAAAATTATTTCTTCCGTCAGAAATTCTGAAGCTTGCGTTTACAAACAGGCATTCCATGCCGCCTACCTACTATATGTTTGCTAGTCCCCCAGAGGCAATAATATTCAGTATGTTATCGTTCTTTCCCACTAACGTTTATCAGTATTTCAATTTGAACATCACTCACAATTGATCGCAGCTGTCGCATTCCCATAGACTACCCAGTCGGTCCCTTTCGAAAAGAAGCACTAGACTCGAGTTTCGCTCTCATTAGAGTTCGTCAGTAGTGTATATCGTCGCCACTGCCGGAACCTGAACCACGGACACACTGTTCATGAGGCAACCGTGTTTACCACTGTGCCATTGCCTCACGTTGAGCACGACCGAATTATCATATGTGAACACTCAACCACTTTCGCTTGTGAGTAATGATCAGTATGATTGTGGAATGAATCCAAAATACCAGTCACAATACCATACGAGCTTCTGAAGTTTTTGCACTTGCATTTCGGCGTCAAAAGCGCCTCGGAAACTATTCACTATCTGATAAGTGATATCAGTGAATCAACCGATAAGCCAATCAGTGGATAAGCGGTAAAGAGATAAGCGAAGGCAATTGAGTAGCGCGTACCTCCCAGCTTAAAGTCGCGAGGCGGTGACAATACCCGAAGCGCGGAAGACAGGCGCAGTTCCTAGACTGTAAAGTAGCCCCCTCAAAGATTGGAGTTAGTCCGCACAATAGCCGGGTAGTTTCCCGGTGATCAGCCTTCCGTCAGGTGTTCCTCAGTATTCTGATTTGTACACCTCGTTTTCTGCGGAACTGCATCCGAACCCTATCCTTTCTCTGCATCGAATCGAAGGATGCCTGAACGCGTTAGTCTTCCAAAGCTATTCTTCGGCCTCTTCGCTTAAAATGGCTGACAAGCTACTGTCACTGGTTGTTACTCGCGTAAACCTTATACGGTCTTCCGCAGACTTACGTCGGAACAAGATGTTCACGTTTCATTCAACACCTCAAACCCACTATTGTCTTCCACGTTACATGGCGTGATTTATTCCAAAGGTTATGCTTCACTATCAGCAACCTAATCTGCTGGTGAGTACTGTTGTGAACGCACTTGAGACAGCTGTAATTGCAGTGCTTAACCCTGCAATTCATTAATCATGACACGTAATTACAGTTTTTCTCGCAATTCCATTAAATGCCAGCAGTCTAAAACAACGCTACAAGAACATAATTACGGTGTTGCTGACACCCTCAGCTTGAACTCATGTTTGCAAGCTCGTCAGTGTATCCTGACCCTATGCTTGCCACACCTTCTGTCAAGTGCTGTTTTTGGTACGCCGTACAGTCTACAAAACGCGATGATTGGCCCGATGTCGAGACCAATCGCCGTTCACTTTTTCTGGCTCGACATAAATCATGGTGCAGAGCATCTGGCCCGCTGTTGCGTTCTAGGACAGCGCTTTCTGGAATCTTCCCCAGCTACTAACGTTTGCTTCGGTTACCTCCACTTACAACACGTTGGATCTTTCATTTACACTGGAATGAACGCATCTTCTTGAACGCATCGGTCGATTCACTCGTCCCGGTGGTAAAATCATCTGTCACTCGCAGTTATGTCCGCCACTGCATTGTACGTTTTGGGTACCCACTCAAAGTACGACCAACCCTGTTATACGATTCAAATCAAAAGTAGTGTCATAGCTTGTCAGGTGGTGAGACACGCAACATGCACGCATGCAATCCACATGTGAGTGGCCTGTTAGAATACTCTTCAGTTGACCATGGACTCACTACTTGCTCACAAACTAAACAAAGGAGTTACCGTTAATTTTACTCGACAGTTCGACCACAATGATATTAACCTGTGGTTGTTGTAATCTACCAGGCGACATTACTGTAGACTTACAAAGCCGCCGTAGGCATCAAGGGCTACGCCAACAAAACAGAACATTACTTGCGTACGCGGATGACAAGTGCAACACGTGTCCAAAAATCATAGACTTATATCTTTGTAGAAGTCAGCGTTCAAAACTTTGCTGCTGTGAACAGACTATGTCAAGATTAGACTAAGTTAATCATAAAGTGAACGCCATATAATAAAGTGGTCTACAAAAACATGTGACCGACGGGTCTGACAGAAGTCTTCCATTTTTGCTCGATCGCTTCTAACCCACCTCCGCAGACTCAGCCTTCCACTGGACGAGATAAGCCTCAACTGAATAGCCTTCAGCTGCATTACGCTCCGAATTGGTCACGGCGTTGCGTCACATATCTGCACCCAATATGTGATGTGTTCGAGAAAGCGTTTACTTTCGATAACAAACATAGAATGGTTGCATATACACTGGATATGTGGATCAACGAACATCAGGTACATCACATCGATCCATAAAATACAGACGGCAGCGTCCAAGGTGCAAATAGGAGGAAGCGCTTGCCGTGACGGAGATTCACTAAGTTGGTAATTATTACGCCAAAAGCTCTCAGATATACGCTAACACTGGTCGAAAGTTGTGATAAGAAGGGAAACGACTCCGAAAACAAGCTTTATTCCGTAGTTTTCTGATTGTAAAACATGCGAATATTCACGAGAAAAGGTAAAGCGTTAGAAGAATAAATGTGAAAGAACATTTACTGCAATGTCACATAAGTCTTCAGAGAAGGTAAATGTCCACGGAAGAGTTGTTTGACCTTGAGATTCCACACATATTTTAACGTGCGGTCGAAACCAGCGAGCGCGCACTATACCTTTTTCCATACTGGTTTCTCTTTTAGGCATAAGAATTTATCTTTCGTGCAAAAGCCTTTCGTTTTAGTGCAGTAGAATTTCTC
>JTDE01004344.1:26831-37126 GCA_014338405.1 Paragonimus skrjabini miyazakii
TAGCCAATGCGTGCAGTCGCAATCAAAAAGGCCGCAAAATATGAGTCCACTAGACCAATCACAAGCCACTTCCACAGCCTGAAAATACAATGGAGAAATTCTACTGCACTAAAACGAAAGGCTTTTGCACGAAAGATAAATTCTTATGCTTAAAAGAGAAACCAGTATGGAAAAAGGTATAGTTGAATTTGAATTGGTGACGGAGCGTGCTGCTGTGTTGTCGGCGCCGTTTTAGTGATCGTTCCTGTAAGTCGTGTGCATGGCTTACTGTTTTTTTCTTGTTGTTTCCTTTCGCAGGACTTGTTGGAACCCCCACCTCGGAAGAACGCTGTCCCCTGGTGTCTCCACGTTGACCCACAGTTGGTCCGTAAGTGTTACGGACAACCAGAGCGGTAAACAGCCGGCTTGCATGCTATAATATGTTGAAGTCTTTTCATGCAATTCGTGAAATTGGCGGCTTTGACCTGAGCGGTAAAACTCTTGTTTGTAGTGGCTTGCGTACTTACTAAGAGACAACGATATGCCAAGGACTGTGAAAAACTTTAACTCAGTATTTCGAATAATTTGTTGTTGAGCTTAATGTACAGACTTAATACAGTAGCGTTCGTCGGGGCCGTAGTAATAACGATATATTTCTCAATGCGTCTGTGAGAAGTATGCTGAAGTAAGCGTAATGAATATACACACTGTAAGGCGATGGACGATTGCTCAACCTGTGCATAATAAACAATGATACAACACACCAAATGTGGGAATAAAGCGACAAAAGAATCAACAAGAGAGAAACATTCCAGCTCATGAAAAAGCATTCAAGATTCATACTCCTATCCTCTTACGTGAACTTCTTGCACCAACTGGAGTTCAAACACGTCGTGTCTGCTTGTGCCTCGGTCGCACCAAATCGCATCCAGTTGGAGTACGATAAATGGGTTGGTGCTCAAAGGGTGACGACCTGCACGAGTACGTTCGGATGTAGAAAAGGATTTCAAAGCACAAAACTTTATCGTAGACCGTTGTTTCTGGAATTATTGTGCAGGAAAGAACTTTGCCATGTATGCCGCTTTCTTTTCTAGATATCCGTTGCAATACTTAGAATGGCCAAAATCCGTCACTGACTTATAGCCGTTTGTTTTGATCAGCTAATACTTACAAGTCACCGCAACCTGCGTTGTATTCGAAAATTGTTAGGGCTGCTGTTGTTTCTATCGCTTGTATGTCATATAATTGTTGCTTATCAGCACAAAAATGGGCAAAAGCGTGTGTATATATACTAGCGTTACTATATGTATGTATACATCCGAAGGCTGCGATCAGTTGCGGGTGATGTTCAACTTGAAATTTACTAGATCACCGACTACTCACCGGTAAGCACGGTACTATGTTACAAAATCATATTCGTAAACAGTTTAATCCTCATGGAACAACAGTAGTTCTATCTATGAAGGAAAACGAATCATCTTGCTTAACTGGACTCAGATTGTTAGAAACCAATATCACTCCGCCTCTCTCACAACGAGTTCTATTATATCTCTAATAATTTTACGACATAACGCAATTACAAAATTCCGGCGAATTTTCTATAGTAGATATGCAGCCGAACTCGGACAAAGTTCCCGTTCAAGCTCCTAACATAATGAAACACAAGGTTTTAAATAACAAAACTGACCAATTTTGGAAAGTGAAGCACAGAGCAGAATAAAAATATTTGTGGTAATTCAAAAACCACGATTTTCTCAAGCATTGCCATTGGATTACTGATCTACTGATATCGTTGAGCGCTTTATGACAAGTGAGTGTGTGATGGCGCACATTTAATCTGGGACAATCAGCATGACTTAAACCAAACGCCTAGACAATTGATGGGAAACGTGGGAAAGCGGGATAACGGCTATACCTACTAACCTTGCTGCACATGGCCTACAACAGTGACATGAAGTAGGTTGTTATACAACCTCGAGCGAAGCTTTAGCGCAAGCGCATTAATATTGATGTTAGTGGTTCACGATAAATTTGTAGTAAAGAGGTAGCACGAATAAGTATGACGGTAACAGAAAGGCAGTTCCGCATGGGATTTGGTAGAGACACTTATGATCTACCACGTATTCTAACTACCTTGCCATTTATTTTGATTGTTAGCATCATCGACATCGTTTGGTCGCATGTCTGCACTCTCTCGTTCGTTTGACTGTCCAAGGTTATAATAATAATTTCCGGTCGCTTACTAGCTGATTGACTTTAATTTGCTTTCTGTCGTGCTCTGCTTTCAGCCCGTTTCCACAGTCTACTCGCGTAATACGTCGTTGGCCATTACTTCAGTTTTCTGGTTTAATTGTTGTGGAGAAAATGTACGGTTCTAAACGTAGACACGTTTCAGTCCCCTACAATAATTCATTTACTCTCAACAATCTTGTTTTGGTTCACTACAATTAGGCGAGGTCGGTTATTAATAAGTTTTGTTTCGGCAACTTTTTACAGTTCACCGCAATAAATCAGTGAACCCGAAATTCATTAACCACGGTAAACCGTCTTTACTTCTGGGAATTTTTGACAGCAACTTAATTGTTGGTTCGTATGTGTACATGTGGCTTTTTTGTTGATTTTTCATTGAGTATATATCTATTTAATTTTCACTTCATTTTTTAATGAACACAGAACAGAAGCTGACGATTGGATCTGTCACCACTACTATTCCACAGTTCTTAGATATTGAACCCGCCTTGTGGTTTATGTGCTTAAGGGCGGAGTTATGAAACCAGCGCATCACTGCAGATCGAGCAAAATTTAGCCAACTTTTGGCCTGGCTTCCTAATGTGGTCAGAATACAAGTATGTGATCTACTTAACTTACCTACTGAACATAAGTGCGATGCACTTGAGGAAGGTGTTATCAAACGGATCACGCCATCTGGTAGACCACGACAACAGCAGCCCCTTCATCTACAGATGAGGCACTCTTTCAAGAGCTGTGGATGCAGCGTCTCCAGGTTAAAACTCAGGCGATACGCATAGTTGCTAAGTCCCTGTCCTTGTTGGATTAGGCACGACTCGCGGAGGAGATGCAGTACCGTTCTTGCACCGGTTCCCTTGCCTTCCTTACAACAATGGCAAGCCGCACAACAGAAGCAGCATAGAGTCCTGACTTTTCAGCTTCGAAAGGCTCATCTTGTTTGCCACCTCCAAGTAATTGACACACTGTTTGGGCGGAGATTGCAACTCTTCAAAGTAATTTCGCTCGCCTCAGGGCATGTTTATCCCCCCGTCGACGCCGGAGTAAATCTCCGCGTAAACGCCCTCGGACGTCAAGTGATTTGTATTGGTGTTACGAGCAGTTTTGCAACCAAGTGAAGCGGAAGTGACCAGAAAAACACCTTAGCCGACCCGTAGTAGCGACAAACGTGGCCGGCGAACTCACTAGCGGTCACCTCTGGCATGTTACGGATTTAAGTTCCAGAACAATACTGGGATGGAACTCAGCGTGGTCCTCCCACGATCCGGAGGGACGGCCCCCACTTCTTTACCCTCGTTTCGTGCTGCTAACGGCACGCCAATTCCCACTTATGGTCAACGCCCGCTCACACTTGACCTCGGTTTTCGGCCAACAGTTTGCCAGGTTTTTGCTATTGTAGCCGTACCGATTGCAATATTAGGAATCGATTTTCTTCAGTATTTCGAAATCATGGTCGATATAAAAGAAGAAAACTGATCAATTCCCGCACAAAAATTGGCATCAAAGACACCCAAGCGTATGGAGAGACCATCAGTTCTCTAATCTTTCAGCATGAAATTCCTCAAAGCTCCGCATCTTTATTTTCGGATTTCCTCTGTCTCATCCAATCCACAACCCAGCTACTTCCAGCCACTTCCACTGGCACGCACCATATTAGAACCAAAGATCCATCGGTGACGTGTAGGCCAGGAAGTTTGACCCCGGATAAACCTAAAATAGCAGGGATGGGGTTTGAACACATACTCTAACTAGGAATTGTCCGCCCTTCTAAAAATCCATGGGTCTCCCTACTTCATACAGTTCCAAATAAATCAGAGGACTGGCGCCCTACTGACGATTTTCACGGCATCAACAGGGTCACAATCTCTTGTAGGTATCCGATCCTTTACATCCAAGATCTGACAGGTTGCCTATCTGGCAGGGCTCTATTCAGTGGGTCCGATCTGGTTTGGGCCTATCACCAGATCCAAACAGAGGAGACGGATATTCCTAACAATGCAATCACACGTTTTGGCTTACTCGACTTTCATCGAATGCCACTTGGTGTTAGTAACGCTGCACGAACTCTCCAGCGTTTCATTCATAAAGCATGCCAGAGCCAAAATTTCGTCTACCTCTACTTAGATTATATAATAGTGACCAGTTCTTCCGAGAAATAACATATGTATCACTCGTTTGCCAGGTCAGTCCGACACGGATTAACTGACAACCTAGCCAACTGCGAACTCGGATAAGGTGGTCTAAAATTTTTACGCCACAGTATGTCTGCTTCTGGCATCCAAGTTTTGCCAACGCTGTCAATGATTCCCCCGAACCAACATCTTTCATGCAGCTCCAGCGTTTTGCCGGGCTAGTGAATTACTACCGCAGGTTCATCTCTCATTGCGCGCAACTCATGCAACCCCTCACGGACTTACTCCAAAGCGGTACAAGTAAACTGAATTTTGTGAACGAAGCGCGCACCGCTTTCTTTCAAGTTAAAAGAGGCTATCCGCAAAGTCGCTCGTTTAGCCTATTCAGACCCTCAGGCCCCACTTTGTCTCTTCACTTGTGCCTTGGTCGTAGCTGTAGCTGTCTTGTTACAACAGCTTGTCAACGACCAGTGACAATTCCTAGGTTTATTCTCTAAACGTTTGTTACCTGCCGAATCCCGGTATAACGCGTTTGGAATAAAATTTCTTGCAATTTACCTAGGTATCCGTTACTTCCACCCCGCATTGGAAGGTCGTTCCTTGATCATATTTGCGGACCGCAAGCTTTCAGTGTAAGCACTCGGTTTTCCATTAGACAAGTACTCTCCAGGGGGATCAAGCAACTGGACTATGTTCCGCAGCTTACCTGCGATGTACAGCATGCTCCGAGTGCCGCCAACCATATCGGTGACGTTCTTTCGGGAGCCCACGCCACCTTAGTCAAGCGCACTTCCGTTGACCTTTGTGATCCAGCTTCAGCCCAGGCACCGGGGCCTAATTTTCAAACTTTCAACGCTACTCATTGAAGGTGCGCGCTCTTCCGCTGCCTTATGCAGACGGAACCATCCCTTGCAATATGACCACGGGTATTTCGAGACCCGTAGTGCCACTAGCTTACCAGCGTGCTATCTCCAATCAGCTCCACAACATCTCGCAACTCAGTATTCGCGCCACCGTTAAACTAGTAATAAATGGATTTGTCTGGCCTAAGGTAGCAAAACTGAAAGAACAATAGGCTGTATCAAAAAGACATTTGGTCTACCGGGTGTGAGGCTGGCTGTTTACAAAATGTGTGCTCGACCTCAACTTGAGTATCGCACCTTCATTTATTGCCACCTACGCGAATCCGATAGGCTTGTTTTAGAAAATCTCCAACGCTCATTTATCAGAAGCTTAATAGGATATTCATCGTCACTCACCTACAGTGAACGTTGTCAAACACTTGACATCGATTCACTTTGGTTACGAAGACCAAAGTTGAATCTTACACTTCTGTAAAAACTGACACACTCGGAGGCCATCACCACAGCGTTCGCCGTTCATTTCCAACACAGCTTCTCATATGGTCTACGAAATAAGGGTTCCACTTTGCCAACTCTGTTAGCTCGCAAAAAGATACGACCCAACTTCTTTGTTGTAAAATATTCCCATATTTGGAATAGACTTCCGAATGAAATCACAGCCGTAACAGCATTCAGCATTTTAAAAAGGGCCTGGATAGCTTTCTCACATCATCACGCGTAATGTCAATCTTTAAACTTTGTGTATCTTCTAATGACCTTTTTGAATGTGGTCCAGATAACGTTTCGCCGTCAGCAGGATAAATGTATGCACCCATCTTTACTATCAGGGTCCCATTTCAACCAGCTTGCCCGAAACTGTTTACTACGTATCCACCGATTACTCACACCCCATCTAGCATCTGGTTCATTACACATTCACGAAACCACATCATTTTATTCATGTGCGTCACTTAAACAGAGCTGTACTTAAACAAAAAATGGTGTATATATCACATGTACACTTTCCCACATATATGTATTCCCATTCGTAATAACCTGTTCACCTTGGTAATCAGTCAGGCCATAGCTAATGATAGCCGGCATTAACTGTTTACCTGGCCAACATACAAAAAATATCCACAGAAAACTGTTTAAAAAATCTCCCTCGTTCACCTTATATAATATCATTATAACCTAAATTCACATCGTGCGTTATCTTTCCTGCCTCAAACCCTCCCCATCAACCATTAGTAACTGTTGCGTACTATGAAATGTTTATTACTTTTTAAACATTGACCCTATAAAGCAAACCGACATCAAATATACATAATAAACCAACTGAAAGCTCAATTCATATCGTGTTGTCTTTCCTGCCTCGCAACCCTCCTCGTTAACCACCTAGTAATCATTGTCCTATTAAATATAGATCCTTGCTTAATCATTAACCCTATAAAACAAACTGCCGTCAGAAATTCGGACAGAGTTTAAATTATCACATGATAATCAGTCTAGAAGTAGCTTCTGGTTACCCAATTATCGCAGAATGTCATAACAATAATTTGCCAGTAATATATACTTTATTAAAAACACACAAAAATATTTATATCGCGTAAAGTTTCTGTCAAAAAATAAAACATTTACATTAATCTTCATATTACATTTGATCACTTCACATTTTCCCATTTAACACACGACAATGCGCTCTTTTTCTTATTCACACGGGCATCCATAATGCAAGGAAAGTTTTCGCAATGAACGGGGCTCAAAACCCCATATTGGCCGAGCGATTAGTGATATTTTCAACTTTCCAAAGTTTTCCAGCAGTCATCGCGGTCCCGCGCTGGAGTCTGCTTAATTCTTCGCCGGATTTTGGAATTTCCCGTCCTCCCTCGTTGAAACTGAATTATTTCAACATTTTTTTAAAAGAAGTTTCGTCAAATAATGGCGAAATACTTAGAAGACACATTTGCATGTATCTCCTGACGTGACCTTGAAATATTTGAAACGTCGTCCTTACTTAATCTTGTAAAAGATAAATTAATGTAACATCTCATTTTTTGGATTAATTCTGTGGAACTGACGAACTATCTTCTTTCCTTATGTGTAAACCGGACGCTGTAGACTGCAACCATTTACCCTCTGATTGCGTCTTTATTTGTCAACAGATTTCATGTTTGTCTTGTTTTTATCCATTTGTTGCTTTGTACCGCATGTAATTATCTGTCATGATCGCGTACACCCGAGCGTGCTTCTCAAAAATGTGTTGAGAAAACATATATTCTTACACTATGTCAACATAGACGTTCGCAGTTGGGCCCGTGCTTGCCTACAATGCCAACGTTCCAAAGTGCATGAACACATAAAAACCCAATTTCTTCATTCGGTCTCTCAGATGCCAAATGTTTGCACGTCTACCTATATTTAATTGGACCATTGCGGCCTTTGCGTGGTCACGTTTCAATTTTTACTTGTGTTAGTAGTTTTTAGGATGGCTGGACGTCATCCCACTGGAGAATTGCTTTTCTGAGGCTGGCGTGACCGATTTTGTGGAATGTTGGTTGGTCAACTACGGATGGATTACGACCAATATGATGGGCCGTGGTCCGCATTCCAAATGCTCAACATTCGAATTTATGATGAACTTTCTCGGATACCGGCGCAGTCGTACTACAGCATACCATCCATCCTCAAATGGTTCAGTGGATCGCTTCTATAGGCAGCTCTAGGCTCTGCTTTGTGCCGTCACCAATCCGGCATAGGTTGAAATCCTTCCATTCAAACTTCCAGGCACACCGGAAGCTGGTCTCCATTGGACCACCGCTGAACTGTTTTATGGCTGTAAATTGCGCCTACCTGGTGAATTTGTTTCACTTCCTCCATTGCCGTCTTTCCTACCTTCGACATTTGCTTCCACTTTATCTTGATATATGCGGCAACCCCGTGAACAGAATAGGCCAGTGCAAGTGTACAAGGATTTGACCACCCGTTCAAATGTACTCGCTTGTTGTGACGATGTACGGATGCCACTTCAACACCATACTCTGGTCCCTTCAAAGTGCTTCGACGAACAACGTATTACTTCACAATCGATCATCACGATCGTCATGACGCCGTGTCCGTCGATCGTCTGAAAGTTGCCTGCGTAGTTGACGACATTACACGAGCTTCCCCACAACAGTCCGCGGAAGCCTCTGTCCCTACACCGCTTCCTTCATCGGACCCCAACGAGACACTTACCCTGTGATGACCTGGAGATAACCCCGGTCTGCCTGCTGTACGGTGTGTAAAATTCTTCTCAAAATCTTTGTTCACATTGAACATAGGAACGTAAGGACCTTTGTCTGCCGTCTACTTGCTGCATGCCACTGCGTTTGTTTGTTTGCATGCTTGTCGGCCCATGCGCGCCAATGGCGCCATCTACACCATTCCAGCTTGCTCACGCGCTCGACGGTCGAATCATCAACCCCCTAACCACTCCTGCGTATCGGTGTCGCTTGGCGCTGATTGAGACTTATCTAATTATCGCACAATATACTTTCGGTCTCCCGTAAATATCTATATTCTAAGTTCGCATCTGGTATTCATTGGGTGAAAGCGTTCATTCAATGCACGTACACACTAAAACTGATTAGCCCGCAAATTCTGCATTTTTCTGCAGGTATAATTTGTTTTCCTGACGTAAGTTTTTGCTACGACGAATGTGTAGTTCGCCAGCATGGTTCTTCAGGACCGAAACGAGTTGGAAACGGCCATTTCGGCGCAGAAAATATTTTGCCAACTTTTCATGAGATTTTAAAATGCATATTACGGGATAAGTGTATAGGTTTCGTTGAGTATAATAGTTGTGTTACAATGAAAAATCAGCCGTACCTAAAAATTGTCCATGGTCGAACTTATGTTGAGAAAAATGCGTTGCCATTTTTCCCGATAACAGCACCATGATAGCATTCCTAATCAATTTTTTGTTCTGAAAAGGCTTTCATTGGAATATTCCTAGTGGAACGCATGAAACTGTTTTGCAGAAACGCTCAGCTTCATGTGGACTCACAAACTTCCATGATACGGAGACTGGGGAGCTTTAGCTGAAATGGTACAAGTGAGGATAAATGTTTTCGTCGGATAGATAACGAGAATCAAAGTTGGGCACTGCCTATTAGGTAAGTAAGCAGAGACTCGCGTACATATAGCCGGCTGTATCCGAGCATAGCCAGTAAACAATAAACAAAACTGTGCGCACGTTGTTATAAATAGAGTGGAACGTGTTACCCATGAAACAACCACGTGATAACGCCACGTACAATCACTTTTAAAAGTGGCATTTTGTCGAGTGCTTTCTACCAGACTTGCTATCAGAGAAGCAGGATAAACGTATAATTCAGATGCATAACTAACTAACAAAAGTTGAGGCATAGCATACATTACGAATTACTGTGATATTTCATGTACACTGCAATGTAGACGCAACGTGTTCGAAAATTACAAATTTAATTATATGCCGTAAAACCTCGCGAAATTAAGCGTTTCTGCAAAACAGTTTCATGCATTCCACTAGGAATATTCCAATGAGAGCATTTTCAGAACAAAAATTTGATTAGGAATGCTATCATGTTGCTGTTATCGGAAAAAATGGCAACACATTTTCCTCAACATAATTGCGAACATGGACAATTTTTAGGTACAGTTGAATTTTTTCATTACAACACAACTGTTATACTCAAGGATATCTACACATTTGTCCCGTAATATGCATTTTAAGATTTCATGAAAAATTTGCACCAGAGTGACCGTTTCCAATTCGTTTCGGCCTTGAAGCACCATACCGGCGAACTACACAATTCCCCGCTAGATTGTTCTCTCAGAGCACTTTTCGTTTCTATCCCGCTTTTCAGGGCGAATATATCTCAAAGAGCTGGTCTGCTCAGCTGGAAGCCAATTTTGCGTTGAGAAACATAACCACCAAGAAACTAAGGAAGTTCCATCACGTGGTTGCTACTCTCCCGCCTCACGTCATAGTTGAGGGGGACGATATTTCAGAGAGGTCGGATTGAGTTAACCCATAAGAACAGCTTATGAAGGCCATTATAAAGTGCATTGG
>JTDE01004345.1:3126-56359 GCA_014338405.1 Paragonimus skrjabini miyazakii
ATATATATATATATATATATATATATATCAAGGAGAATGCAGCTAAGGTAGCATATTCAAAGTATTTGAAAAGGGGCACACACGGTGGTGAACGATTCATTGTGACATTTCAACTCCACATTAGGATCCGTTTTTTTGCTTGATAACGGATCCTAGTGTGGATTTGAAACGTCACAATAAATCGTTCGCTACTCAGTGTATGCCCCTTTTTAAATAATATATATATATACAACAGGTAATGGCCACGTAAACTTGCTGCAATAGTAGAAGAGTAGAAGGTGTGGTTCAAGGTAACCAGTTATAAGATTACCAAGGAAAAAAGCTGTGGGGGAATAGAAACCACGCCGATGCAAACAGAGGTTCACGGCTTGAGCGCCAGAGGTTTATATTCCTCGCCATATCCTGCAGCATCCTCAGCCATAAGTGCTAAGTTTACTTTGGATCCTAGCTAGGAGACCTGGGGTGCCCTATTGAAACAAGCTTTAGAGTGAGTGCCTTCATACCTCGAACTCAAGTCATATGTTCGCTACCAGACTGCCCGTTCCAATCCACCCCACCACTTGCAAGGAAGTCACGATGTAACGGGCAGTGGGTTGACATTCGTAATATGTGTGACGTCATTGCCGATACAGTGTGTGCGCCACACGCTGCTAATAGTTTGAGACCACCGATAGTCGAAAATGGACACTGAACAGTCTCCGTATAGATAGACTTGGATTTTTAGCCGTATAATAGGAACGTCCTTACGGTGGTAGTGTACACCCACTCTTTTACAGGAGGCCTTCACACGTCGGCGCTATAAATGACATAACTTGGAAAACGTCATCAGCGCCTTTAGTATGCGAGTCGTTATTTTATCAAACATTCCGTCAGTGCTGATACGGCTCACACGGTACATAAACTTTTCAACTGCTTCCAACTGCTCACCACCAAGGGTGAGAGCAGTCGCAGAGTTTTGCCAATCTTGCAACAGCAGCGTACACTTAGGTGCAAGGACCATAACAAACTGACGAACTGTTGGCCAAATCCTAACCAATTAGAACTTCACTGATCCAGAGTTTATATGTAGAACTGTCAGCTATTTATCTAAGACTGGACCTCCACTTACGAAAAGATCAGGAAGGAGTTCTTCTGGACCGGGTGCCATGTGACAGTCCAGAAACTTGATTCCAAGTGAAACTCCTGTTTCCGAAGGTGGAGCAGGGTCAACAGTCCAGTGGGCTTGCTGCTGGATGAAACATTCTGGCGAGTGTCAAGGAGTTCCAGTGATCTCATGTCTACCCAGCGGTTAGCAGTTGCACGAGTAATAGTACTATGCTTATGGATTGCATGCTATGTGTACTTTAATGACGTCTGGTGGATGGGATCTTAAGCTAGAAGCAAGCGCGCTGCAGTAGATATAGAGCGTTTGTCTCTGCTAGTTTTTGTACTTTAGTCTGTGGCCTCCCACCAAAGCGCAGAGCAAACTTGGCACACGATTGCACGATGGGAATTCACACAAGTATCCCAGATTGACTTACAGTCTTGGAAACAGCCACACCATCGATAGCTGGCATCAGTGTGGTTAATCTCTGTCCACGATTGACTTGGCAACGTAGGTCGTCGCTAGTTGACGACCGAAACTGAAAATTAGTTTTCACACTTGCACTTAGGCGCAACAAACGTTCGTCGTTGTCTGTTTGACGAGTATCGTAAGAGTGCGGGCCACCTAATTGACGCTGATCAAAGTTTAATCTGCCTACTTGAACGTTCACGTCTGCAGCCAGTATTGCAATGTCCGTGCGATGTGTAGGTTAGTGGGCTGATGATTAAAATACTTTTTGATTGCTTCTGGGCTATAGTCTGTAGGGGCATATGTCGCAACAACAAACAGACGGTATTTTTGATGGGCACCTCTCGATGTTCTAACCGTACCTTCGAAGCTAACAGCACAAATGCGGCTGTTGAATATTGAGTTAAACAATGCCTTCCCTACGTATACACTTGGGGTATTCCCAACACCAGCTTAACCAGTGTCTTTGATTACAGGATCTCCAGACCAGTACACATTGTGCGCACATGATAGGGCTGCTGACGGGGATTGAAGTTGCAGTCCTGCGCTAGAATCCTGAGGCTGTGGGTCGGCAAGACAGCAGATACTTGATAATGAGGGTTTCCAAAGTACGTGCAAGAGCTACATGTTGACCTGTCTGCGTGTGTATTCCACTATTGAAGGTGACAAGTTCATGTGGTGTTTGAGAGTTAGTAGGAGTTTGTGTCCGCTAGACAAGGGTACCACCTTGGCGCTTGGTACACTATCATTCTGGTTGTAGCTTCCGTCGCGAGCGGCAAGTTAGTCAAGTCTGTGTATGCGCGCGTAAACGAAATAGAGGATCACCATATAAGGAGTTGTTCAACAGAGGGGGGGAAATGAAACTGAACGGTTCGGCGTGATAAAATGTGACATGAAAGCAAAACCGGCCACCGACACCTTGGTCGATGGGTTACAGTAGGAAATTCTGGCAAAATTCATGATCATTATAGGTTAATAAGTTTATAGCTGTGGGAGCAGGATACTTCTCGGTTACCCAAGCCGAAGAAAAGGGTTGGTTTGAGAAGCTCCACTCGGAGCCTTTGGTTCAAAAGGAATCTAGTCCACAAGACAGCGGGTCGAAGCACAGAGTTCACAGTCCACTGGGGGCTAGCATTGGTTCGGTTCATACGCATTTCATGTAGAGTCTATCTTTCTTGAATGAATAAGGTATCCTGCATGAGGTTGCGACAGAAGCATCACCGTAGTTCAAGGATTTACCAACGAAAACGGATCTAATGTAGTAAATCTGTCTAACTAGGATTTTCAAGGCCGACAGGGCTTTTGCGACATTTGCTCTCTGTTGCCTGGGCCCGGTGACCAAGGGGTTTCGTATGCCCTTCGAATGGGGTGCAGCTGTTGAAATTGCCCGGTATATCTTACGTACCTATTTGGGCCGGTGATCACTGAGGTGGTTCATTTGCCTCCGCCGGTATTTGTCCATGGTTGGCGGAGACCAGAGATGTCCGTACGCTTTTCGGAGAGCACTCCAGACGGACGGCATGTTGTCTGGGAGTGCGTATGCTTTCGTTCGGGTGCTGGTGGAGTGACACACGTTGTTGTGGGACCATCAAAGAGCTTCTGTGACCCGTCTGCCAACCGTGAACCAACCACGCCTTGATAATACTACCTCTCATCGTTCGCGACTGCCTATTAACCGAGAGACTCCCGATTATTTTGCAGTCATCCCTCATGTGGAAAACCGTTTCCCAATTTTCAGCCGTAGGACGCGCCCGGTGGCGTTGAATTAGCCCACCCGTTTATCCACTCTTGTGCATAATGGATAACTTATGTGAAAGGCTCATGAAGTGACATAGCTGCTCCTGGTCAATACAACTCTAAGTCTTTTGACATTGCGCTTGTGTGCCTTGTAAAAACTTCGCTATGGATCAATCTAGAATGTGTTTGTACAAATATTAAGCCTAGATACTTTTCCCGCGTCGTCTCCTCTGTTTATTCACAGGTTACCCTTATGAAAATGTCTGAAATCGCCTCCTTAAAATGGACATTGCGTTTGCCATTGCTGAATTGCAAAGTTATATGTAAAGTGGTAGTGCCGAAAGACTAAATCTTTGTTGTCATTTTTTAATACAGCTGCTGACGTGTTCATTTCGTTGTTACGTTGTGCTACATTTTGCAACACTTATTCAATACTTAAGTAGTCCAAATTTTCAAATATGATGCTTTCTACATTTTCCGAAGAATGCGACAACTTCACAGCGTTAAGTGGCTACCTTTAGTTATGAAGTCATGGCTCTGAGGTCTCTTGAAGTCCGCATAGGTAAAGCGGGTTACGTGTTTGCTGATCCTTTTCCATATGGGTCACACTAAGACCTGTAATTTGGGGATTGAAATTCATACTACTCACTTGTTGCAAGTAGCCGATTTTGTGTTCACACAAAAATTCGTGCAAGCCCTGCAGTTGCCGTGGCTAAAGGTCACACCGTCAGTCTTTATGCCCATCCAAACTCCAACCGGTAACTTTGTGACGTAATGATGGGTGGAACTCCAAACCACCAACCGTTAACACTGGTGATTTGCTCCCTGAGTGACTGACCTATGCAGGCCTGGATATTTTGTAACATTCTGCTTGATCCAATGACATTCTGCTAAACCTCTTTGTCTTGTGTACACACCGTTTTTGATTTTGCTAAATCTATATAATAGTATTGATCTGATGATGAATTATCGAAAACAATTGTTCGTCACGTCTACTGATCTGGTAATACTTGCTGGACAGTGAAGTGAGGTTTCGTGAATCAATACTTTTTACGCAAACGCTGACTTACCAATGACCGACAATTTGGGGTTGAGTTCACGTACTTGGACAATGCACGGGTCGATTGAGTCGATCCTATGACCTGTCTTCTAAATATGTTTTGCAACTGGCTACGCTGGGTTTCCCACTCCAGTGTATGTTTGCTTATAGATGTCTGTCAACTGTTAGAAGGGGCTTCCGGTCATTCGCTAGCCCAAAGACGCTGACTTAGTCTGGCGATGTAATTGTCACTGCTGCTACAAGTTAACTGATGAGTTAAATATGATACCGTGGTTAGAGAAAATACAGCGTTTGTGGAACGCATTTTCGGGACCGGTGACAAAATTCGCTGTCCCGCTTCACTTCGCGTGCACTTCAAGACAGATTTGGGCCGTTGACTCATTGCGGTGGGGAAGTTAGCCCCCTTGAGTTGCAAGCAGGGCTATAAATTTGGAGCGACTACGTTTAACTGCGCGCTACCGACGTGTTGCCTCGTAGGTAAACATCAAATATATGTGGTGTTCACTTTGAAATATCAAAATATGTCTGGTTACAATCGAAAGTGTTGTTGTGCGTAACAGGTAAATTTTCGTGTAAAGAGCTCATGAAATGAAATACTTGGTCCTATTCGATAAAAACTGAAGTATATTAACGTAACGTTTGTAAACTTGTGTGAAAACTTCATTTTTGATTGTTTTAAGATATCTACGTACAAATGTTAGGCCCAGATGCTCTCTCTCCGCAACACATTTTCAATCTATCCGGATAAATTTTTTGAAATTCAGATCTAATGTGGTCTATACACCAGCAGGTAAGCTCTTTAAGATAGTCAAATCCCGGAAATTAACAATCTCATACAAGCAACAGAATGTTGTTGAACAGTGATTAAGGTGGTTTTTCTCTCTATACTAGTCCAGAAATAATTATTTTTTATTCCATGTCGCTCTTAATGTTTTTCGTAGATTCAAAGCCAACCGGAAGGCTGGCAGTCAAAGGTTTGCGTCATTTCTCACTCTGTTCATCTTCCACATCTGCTCATATCGCCGCCTACATTCCTAGTCAAAAAGTAAGAGGGTCAATGCTTCGGTGTGACTGTTTACGTGTCGGTATTTTCTTCGCATTGTTTTTTTGTCATTTTGTGATAACCAGTTTGGTTAAGCACCTCCGCGTCAATTGTTGATGTCAGGTGTTTCCAATTCTAGAACCCTAGTTGTTTTGAAGGCTCCATGATTTACGGTTTTTGATGTGGAAGGTGGCAACATGGCAGTATCCAGCGCGTATAAAGTCCAGTGCATTGCACGGTAGCTTGTGCCTTATGATAGAAAGAAAGCTGCTTACCTTGGACTCATTGATGTCCGCAGACCAGTACGAATATCAAGATTACTTCCAGAACATGTGTAGAACCCCAACCAAGTTAAAGATCCTGAACGGCGTGATAATTTTACAATGCATGATAACATAAATGTACGTTTGTGTTTAATGGTAACATCATAATACTGTATCGGATCTCATGGCAACCTGCACATTTCCTGTAAATACGTTTAACGTTTGCTCTGTTCTTCGGGCTCTGTTCTGTTCGAGGTGAATGGCAAAATTTGTTTGATCATCCGTTTTTCTTATGGGATTTTGAATTCGCTTTCCGTTGCTATATTGTTAGTATGTTTAGATGGTTTTCAAAGACATGAATCACTTTTTTTCTGCCTTAACAAATCAACCTTGAGTTTTCTGTTGACATTTATTCTTTCGGAAATGCAAACCGGATGACGATATAATATCAGTTCTTATGCTCTCGTCATCATAAAATGATATCTCAGTCCTTGCTCCCTGATTTGTGTTTTTCAAACGGATTAAGGATACTACTCGCTCCAATTCACCTTTCCTTCTCATTCCGCGAACTTGAATAGTAGTGTGTGCCTACTTTACCTGTATCCCGTTTAAATGAATTTGGACAAGCTTGCGATGGGCACCACCCATGAGTCTGGAAGACAGGATACTGTGGTTTCCAGAGTGGAAATAAATAGATTTCTAATCTCCATACAAAGTGGTTTTCGATTTGACTGTATTCATGATTCAAGAGCGACGAACACTATAATGGATGATTACGGACGAGTGTGTTTCCTCCCAGCCAAATAGTTGGTTGGATTTGATGTGTATTCAGTCATTGAGCGGCGCTAGCAATTGTACTGGTGTTCGTTATGGGTTTTATAATCCACTTTGTGGTCCCCACTTTCATACCCTTATATCAGAGTCAACCCTCTTCGGTGCGTATTTACCAATGGCATAACAGTAATTGCAATCCCATCGCCAACAAATCATTTTACCGGACCGACTCGATCCGACTTTTGTGGAATGATCGTGGTACGGATTTACTGGTGCTTGCTTCAACCAAGGTATTTGGTTGTGTTTCTTTTCATTCTCCTCCCATCCATTTTTACTTAGTTTGATTTGTCGATGTCAGCTTTTCTATCTTACTTTACTTGTTCTTCAAGTTAAATTTTCCGGGCTCTAACATCGGACACTAGCGCTGTATTATTATTATGTTTATTATTATTTGTTGTTGTATCATTAGTGTTATTAGTTAATCCTTGGTCTAGGTTTTCTTATCCCTATGATCAGCAGCTGAGCAAAGCCAACGGGAGCCATACCTGATGCTAAGTTTTCCGTACTTCTTTTCCCAATCGCACCCGGAGAATGCAAATGAGACATTGTGTATTAGACGTTGGGTGGTCATACGTAATACTTATCCCAACCACTCTAACCAATGAGGTTAATTTATCTGTCTAAAGGAATAGTATCTGATTTCAATACACTTTGCCGAACCTCGTCATTTGTTTACATGGTGTTACCACCTCACGGATAGCATCAATGATTTTCAGATTGGCCTATCACAGTGACCGAATCCAAAGAACGCTTGCTCATAATCGCCACCACGCATGAATTAAGCTACATGACGCGATTCCACTTACATACCCCGCATTTAGTATAAACCCGAAAGACTAAGAGCGAGGTGTGTACGTTAAGACCTTTGTAGTCTATCTGATTAACCCCAATTAGCTTTAGGGTTGGCTATTATGAAGATAAAACCCCTGTTTTCCCTGAAACGATAATAAAAATTCCAGTGATGAGATCTAATCTGGAAGGAAAGATATCGAAAGTATAGCGGAAGAAAAATGTAAAAATAAGTAGATACTTTAATAGTTTATATACAGGATTAGGAAGGACAACAGAAATCTGGATTTCAACTGTGAATTAAGCAGAACTGCCATCCAGTGCGTCAGCAAGGTTGAAGGAAAGAACAGGTAGAATGGCCTCCATGACCCAGGTTTCTAGAAGGGATTTCTCAAACGACGGAAGCTGTTGGTTGATGCGAACGAATAAACAATCTGCTTTACTTGCACTCGCTGTGCTCGTCGTCTCTTCGTGGACAGTGTGCCAGAAGTATGTTGATGACCTACCAATACGAGACGGTTGACACATTCACGGTCACATTCATCACAGCGCAGTGTGGTCACGTTACCACGACCTACGGCGCCTGCAGCTCGCTTGCGAACTACACACGTCAATTTACAGCCATGCGGCTACCGCTCATTTAACCCTATAAAGCCCTTCCGAATCGTACTCTTCTAGACAGTCCGGCTCAAGGCTGTGATTTCTCGTGATGGAAAGGAGGACACCACCATACCTAAGTAGTTGTTCATTTACATCAGTGGTCAAAACCAGATATCCTGCGAATATCATTGACGCGAAGCTGTCAGGTCTAACAATCGTTGATCAGTACTTCATTAACTGACACATTCTACAGTATTATTTAGGAAGGCAGGTCAAACGGTATCCAGAGGTGCCTCGGTTTAGCAGATTCCAACTAGATTGTAGCGATACGTGAGGACCTCTTTCTCTAGTAGCACGGTTAGCCGTAATACAGTTTTGTAGTACCCGTAACTGGAGACTTGGGACAGCCTAGAAATCGTGCCTGAATTTAAACTCCCCGCGTAAGTAGTAAGAAGACCTCGAACTGGTTGCAGTGAGCATTTGTTATTCATAAGACAACGACACACACACCCGGGTTTATAGCTGAACATCATATTCTGTCATTGACTGTTCTGAACGAAAAATGCAAAGTCACAAGCTGTAAGCTGATTGATGCAATGCAGAACACGGAACTTGGAGAATAACGGAAGATGTAGCATTGAAGCTGTTCGTTCAATCCTGATATGGTATCTTAAGGTGATGTTCCGTTGCTAGGTCGTCTGTTGTGTCGGGGTTTGGATAAGTGATGAATCGAGTAGATTTCCACCACAACTTTTCCCCTTTTGGGAAACCTCCTCAGTCACGTTTGCTAATCGCGCTGATTTTCTCGACACATCGGATTCTTCAGTACAGGACATTCTGCTCCTTCCATTGTTTTATTTTCAATGCTTCGAAACTGAATATAATCAGCGTGTCTCCGATGAATCGAGGCATCATGTAGATAAGTAGTTTCTTACATTCTACTGCTGAGCTTGTAAGCGATCAGTCTTTTAACAGGTCGTATATCGTTTCGACGAAAATATATTACGTCCGTCGGGTTCACACACTGTAGCGATTACCTCAAGCTCTTGAATTTAGGTAGCACCACTGGGCTCTCCTTCGTTATGCATGGAGCTGCGTTCCTGTACTGAAACAGAAAGTTATCGAGAAACATTTAATTCAACAAGTGTTTTAGGATTACTATAACTTACAGCACTTTTGAGCGTTTTTATCCGATTTTCTGCGGCACCGTTGAACCATGAATGTTGTGACGCCGTTCGTAAGTAACGACACCCACTGTTTCATTTCAGCGAAACAAAATTGATCCACTGTTTGTCACCAAGACCTGCGGAATTCCTTCTCGACTGAAACATTTACGAAATGCCTGCATCCTCATCATCATAGACAAGTATACATCAGTGGTTCACATTGCTTGACTGCTAAACAACCATGAAGCAAAAAGGAAACCCTGTACCGGAAGACGGAGAAAGATGCTTACACCTTGCAAACAAACAACCGAGCTGTAAGTAAAATTAAGGCGTCATCAGCAAGACAACATCCTTCTGGCTTCCACTGCCCCGCGTCATTAAGTGCATTCCACAGACAACTCGGCCAGACAACGATAACACTCACGCCACTTAGCACTATTCACCGCTATCTCACCTAACATCTCCAGCCATCGACTCTGTGAATCGCGAAGGCCTCTGCCTGGGAGACGAACTCGATCTGCAGTGGCGAACCCTTTCGTGAACGATTTCATTTGTCTACGTCAGGTCATCATCTGTCCACCGCACCAGTCGGCCGCAACTTCAGCACAGACTGCTCGGTGTGGCAGATGACTAGCTGGTATCCTCAGTACATGACTTAATTACCTAAGTCTGGTCATCGTGGCAATTAACGTAACACGATAGTCTTTATTTATCTTAATAAAGTATCCTCAACTTATTGGAACGGTTGACGAGACAAGAAAACAAACTGCAGTAGCTAAAAAACGACTATTATGACACAAAATCTGCTTTAGGAATCTGTTTATCAGAACGGTGGATGATTTCATACTCGTAGGCCGCTAGAACTAGAGTTCATCGATGTTTCGTTGCCGATAATGATTTGGTAACTAATTTGTGCTAATCAAATAAATACTATAGAGCTGGATGGTCTGTGGCAGCCATATTATTTACGCATTCTTTTGACCACCAAAAATACTACTAGCGCCTCCTCTATGTGTTTATAAATGTCCTTGCTTTGTTTTGTTCGACATTCGCGATATGCAAATGATCGGATATTCCTCTTGTTCACAAACAGCATCGATATCAACATGAAATGGAACTGACGTCGACCTTTAAATTACGACTTGTATCAATTCTCGCAGACTTATCTTTTTGAGTCCATGCTCATGTTTTCGCTGTTGAACCTTTAAATGATGTCCGTGCTTTCGTTGTAGAGTTCAGCGTAAGACGAGAATAGTACTGGAAACAGCCCATTATTGATCGCAGCTTATCCAGGTTTTTTGGTGATTTGATGGAAACCAAAGTTTTCATCACAGTCCGACCTGTAACCCTTGTCGTATATGGCGAAGCCAAGAAAACTCAGCTCGTGAAGCACTCACTTAGGAGACTTTATGACAATGTTCTCATCTCTGAATCGCTCTAGAAGCACTGTCTGCGTATATGATTACGTCATCTTAATATGCCCGTACTCTTAGTGAGTCGACAGTTACTTCATCAACTGCGGACCGGAATATTCCAGCTGATACGTGTAGTCCGAACGGTAGAAAAACGTATTGAAATAATCCCCAAGGTGTATTAATTGTAACAAGCGCCTTAGAATCAGACTCTAATGAAATATGTAAGTATGCGATTGTCAAGTCAACTTTAAAAAAACACTGTTACTATACAGGGCTTTCATAAAGTCCTCCGTTATCACTGCGCATTTTCGCAGTCTCGGATTCAGCGCTACAGATCCTAGGCGATTTGTCATCTTTCGTAACAACAGAAACTGGTGTGACTCATCAAGAGCCCCTAATTCCAGGTATTACAAATTGGCATCGCAGACAGGATAAGGGGCGAATCGAGTATACTTTCACCACAAATTCCCAAGATAACTAAGACTCGACTAAATCAGGATTTCCATTGCCCATAGTGAACGTTGCGTAGATCTTGTCACTGTTGAAGGCGCGCTTAAACGGCGCGGAACGTATATCAGTTCGTGGTATCTAAGTCACCAAGTCGTTATACCTACCGACTTTAAGCTAACTTCACTACTAAGCCGCTCGGCAAGCAGTGTGTATGTTCTGCCATGTGCTAATTGTAGCATAGCGCGCTGTGTAAGCAATCGGTATTACTTTCTCTTTCTATGTCACTAACTAAATTTGTGTTCGGAAGCATTTTAATTACTCTGGGGATTAATGAGCCCATTAGTCTATATAATAGGTTGGGCTCAGGTTTTCACGGCTGGCGTTCCCCTGCTTGCAGTAAGCTATATGGTGACGAACTCCAGTGTTAAGTTAAAGAATCTTAGTTAACTACGGGCTACCATGATAATAACGAAAGGGATGACTGGAAACCTGCACTTATACAGTTCTGCAAAATACCCCTTCTGAGAAACGTTGTCGTACTTAAACTACCGTGCCGTGTAGCCATGTATGTACACGCGTACGGTCCACGCTCAGGTGGCATCTAATGTTAAAATGCTGTTCGAACCTATTTGATAACTAACAGTCTCTAGATGTGGTGCACATCTAAAAGCGAAATTTTAAACCAAATGGTCGAAGGACAGCACTCATCGTCTTGATGTGCTGTATTTGTTCTCCAGCTTCTGTTTAGCTCTCTGTGAACCCTATTGCCGCGTACTCAGACTTACGCCCAGTTCCGGAAAGAATAGCGTTTCCATTACATTTTGGTTGCAGTTGAGCGGTATAGGTTTCTGCCTGTAGAACATTGCGGATGCTGAGAGGACACGCCCATACGGTTATCGGTTATGACCGGCATTCAGTGGAAACGCTTTTTTTCGGAACTGAACGCTAATTGTTCTTGAAGTACATTTCACCCCCTGAATATACCATTTATTTAAAAAAAATGACTTCATTTGAATTATGTTTAGTCATTTGTGTCATTTACTTCAGACTCATCGGAGTCCGTTAACCAGTGTGCGGGGGTCAGAATTATTGTGTGAACAGACTATACGAGTTCAAATGTGGTCATTTATTCTTGCCGAAGATTATAAAACCGTTTTTAACGTAATTTTTCGGTACGCATTTCAATTTTGTTCATCATCATAAACAGCAATACACCAGTGGTTCCCACTGATGCTTAACTACCACTTCAATTTTGTTGGGTACGAACTATATTCAAATTATGCCCTAAATTCTCCCTCAGATAGTTTAGAATAAAAAATGGTGAGATATTTCATTGTTTACCTCTTGTACACAAAGTGAAATGGTTTTCCACAGCATGAACGCTTCTCTAGTATCGTTAATGGAGGTTATCAAACAGGTGAGAAAATCCTAGATATTGCGTAAATTTGGAGGATTACTGTATGTCTAAATTTGACTGACAGAAGAAAGCCCGTATCGAATGTACTCTGTGTGTCGTGAGCGTACTCATAGTAGTGCACCGTCGGCGAAGAGACGAAGAGTACGCTAGGCTCAGGTAGGTTATATCCGTATGTCCATTTTATCTATGCTAATGATTATATCGACCAAGACTATGGTCGTTTGGCAGTTAATTCGCTCCTGTTTTCAAAAACTTGAGTGTCTGCGGTCCTCTACCCATTCTTTTCCTGAGCTTTGTTGATGAATTGTATGATGAATTGGTTGCCTGTTCTTTTCGTAGTCCATTCTGAATTTTGCTTTTCATTCTTATTCTCTCTGTAATGCACTAACATGCATTCCTATACTGAAATACTTCTCGTACTACATTTCACATATCTTCCTTGTCAGTTTAGATCTTATCATTTCAGTCTCTCTGTCTGTTTATTTTCCGAGAGATAAGGGTTTCCTTTTCCTGCTATCCATTCAGTTAGCTAACCAGCATTGATCTCACTCACACACCTGCTGGTCTTATTCCTTCGGATTTACACCGGATAGATGATGTGCGTCAGTGGAACCGCAAGTGGTGCAGCGCAAGCTGGGTGGAGTGATGGTTCGAAGCGCTGGTGTTCTTTGGCTTCGGCCACTGTGACAGGCTAATCCGAACCGGATGCCGCCAACCGTGTCATGAGCGTAGTCTGCTTAGCGAATTGCAGTGAGTTGTTCATCTCTAGTTTCACCTCCGAATTGCAATAGAGGGCCGCCTTTCGGATCCGGTCAAAATCCTGTTGTGTCATTATCCGTTTCCTCATTAATGGTTACCAATTTCGTCAGAGTCGACTTCTTTGTCATGATCTATAATACTGAACAATCGTCGCCATAGTCTTGAGTACTTGCCTCGCGCTTATATTAGTTCTTCACCTGACTAGCAGTGACAGTACTCCGTTTTCTGCCCTACAATAAAATGGTGCAGTCCATCTTTCTTTCGATCCCTTTCTCCAAATGTTTACTTCTTCCCTTCTGCACGACAGTGTCTTGGTGTATAACCCGTGAAAAAATTTGACACATACTGCGTTTGATCTTCGAGTGCGTTATTCGCAGTTTCAGCTGGTAAGAATATGATTTTCCAACTTTCGATTACTTCGCTACTGGCCGCACTGATCTTCCACTATCACCACGCGGTGTAACTTGGATCTGCTACTCCAACATCACGTTCTTCCCCTTGCCAGTAGACAGTTGTAGGTTGGTCGATGTCCTGATTGCTCTGATCGACGCTCATTAATTACACCGACAGTATAGAGAATTGAAATTATTTAGGGGGGCGAAAGCTAGTGGTGAGATCACAATCTTGTATGCTATCACTGAATTCCAACTCTATGGATGTGAATGTGTATTGGATCGTCACTTTCGTTACGCGTTCAGTCGCTTGGCCCAAACCGAGTAAATCAGAAGAGATACAGCCGCACTGTCTATTGGACGAACGAGGCGAGACAGAGACGGAACGAGACGAGACAAACTAAGGCCACAGAAGCTCTCGATTTATAGGACAAAACGATTGCCATAGATGGGCGACAGACACGAAGCGAATCAAATAAGACAGTCATAAATGGCAGTCAGGGAGTCAGAACAAATCACGCTAGAGGGGGCGTCAGAAAGCGACGCGAGAGAAAACACTGTTCAGCTAGCGCGCAGGCGTTATACCGCACACCTGCGATCTGATTGGTTGAATGGGACCATACCACCATCTAAGACCATACCGTCCGAGCTGGGCCGATCGAACGATGTGGCGTGACACGTCCTGGCTGTCTCGTTAGGAGATGCGCCTCCTAACAATGTGCCACTGCCATTACGAAGTGTGCCCTGTCATCTATTGTGGACGTTTTTGATTGTTCATTGCCCACATTCGATGAAAAGGGCGACAATTGATGCGGTCACGTTTCCCGTACGAAATGTTATAGTTTAGTGATAAACCATCGTGAATCCTAACCTGTCCCGGTCGCGAACATTGTGTTGATTTGCATCCTAACGAAACCCAAAAACTACCTCTCGGTTCTCATCAAAGTCTGTTCTACTGTAATAAAAATCGACGTTTGTTTTTGGTGATTACTGAAACTTGTTGATCGTCCGGCGTGATCATTTCTATTGGTTCTTTATCTGTTTGCAGTCACTAGGCTGAGCACCATTTCCCAATAGACTGGACCACGGTAGTTTAAGTTTCTAATTCACGGATTGTTTTGCGTAAACCAACTTACTGTCCTCTCCTTTCTGAAGTCCGCTTACATCAAAAGTTGACCCTCATCACGGTTCTTCGGCATTTTGTCGATTTTTCGCATTTGGTGATTGGCCACAGGTTTCCAGCGACTGAGCCAGTTGTTCACTTCGGCCACCGTTACAAACCAAGATCCTTACCCGTTAAACTGGGATGGCCTCTTAAATACTATCTTCCTGTTAGGCTAATTTTTATCTGTAATCATCGGTTCCCCGCAAACTCGCTTCATTCGTATGCTTTCTTATTCTGAAATATCATTCTCAGCTCAGCGACGAAAGTTATTATGGCGATCAATCCCTCTACTACATCACTGCGAACACGTCCGGAAACAATGCGATAGTGACCATGCCTCGGAAGGGGCCAATCTACCAGGTCGCATGGCGGCCTACTCAGAAGGTCTCGACTACTTGTAAAACATTATTGAAACGTCCCGGCGAGGAATGTTTCGTTGTATGTCATGGATGTGAGTTTTACATTTTACTCACCTGTTATTTGTACCATTTGGGTATTCCTCGTTCAATCGGTTGTTTTTAGGGACGGTGGTCGTGTTCGCGTTCGAAACATTGTCATTTTTCACGAACAGTTTGACGGTGAAGCCAGCCCAACGATTCACGTGCTTTTTTCTTATGTGAGCGGTTGTTCCACTGCGATATTCTTAGTGAATGCTTGATTCTCCGTTTTATTATTTTCCGGACTGACGGACGCACAATCACACTGCCCTTTGGTTTGGATGAGACGATTAGTGATTGTGCCGCAGTTGTCCTGGTGGGTTCAAGGGATTGTATTTGTTCTGACCAATCAAACGTGTTTCGATTCGGCCACGCGTTTGCTAATAGACTTGTTCCGTTTTCTACAAAATGGACCAAATAGGGACGAGTACTTACAACCCAGATCAATGTTTGATGTTCTTACTCTGTAGTTAGAGGTCACAATAAACGTGAGCTCCATTTGTTCGCCGAGTCTAACGGAAATGAACGCAGAGATATCGACTCACCGCGCCCGTCTTGTTTGATAAGCGATCTTTGAGACCTTTCCCGCTTATGTAGAATGACCTGAACTTTGTTAAGTTCATCAAGTTGTTTAATGCTAAGGAACTGATACCTTGTTTCAACTTTTGAGACGAGTCAGTAGTGCAAGATGAATAAATATTCAAAGCAGGCAAGATATTCATATCAGGGGCAATGCAACGTTCTGCGTTAGAGAACCTTAGACGTAAATAATTGTGTCGGACGAGGTCACAAAGTAATACTTTGGTCCGGTATATTGGATCAAGTCCGGGTCTATATATCTATCGAATGTACAACGCACTCCAAACAAAACCGATAATGATATGTGATGTCCCTGAAAGACCGTGGCGGAAACTGTCGGTCGGTATATAATTTACGAAAAATACTACCTGGAAACAGTGGATTGTTTCAGCGAATTCTCTGGGGTTGGTTTCCTGATCATGACTACCACACAGTCGTCAGTGAACAAGTTACGATATGACCTCACTCTTCATGAAATATCGGAAGAACTGTTATCTGATAACGGACCGCAATTCACCAGTATAGATTTTAATTAAACGTAGTTCCTACGTCCGTTTTCCACCCTTTATCACAGTCAATCAAATGGAAAGGAAGGCAGCGGGGAAGAGAACAAAACACATGTCCAAGATCAGAGATACTTACGAGGACTGTTATCTTGTACCGATGGAAAGAAGAAAAGCGCTATCACAAGAAATTGAAACAATCCCAATGCAATGCCTATTTGGTCGAAGTACGAGGGCACTACTTCCCAGCCACAAGTGTTCCACTTCGTCCAGCTATGAATTCATCCATCCTACTGCACGAACACCTTATGAGACGAATGTTCGAACAAAAATGTTATTATAACCGTAGACCATTGGAGAATAAATATAGGTGCAGTCTATATAAGTGTTTGATTAGCATTGGAGGAGAAGGAGGAGGAGGATGAGGACTATCGAGGGAACGAAAGATAAAAGAAACTGTACTGTCAAGATACAACCACGTGACTCGCCGAAACTGTGTACATTTGAGGCGGCGTGCACGAAGAAAATCGAAGTCAAATGAAGGCATACGAGGAACGCTAGAGGGTACACTGATTGGCAATGTTAATATGGACAAAACAGCATGCAGTGGTAGGATATACGGTGTGAACAGTAGTATTGGACTAACAAAAGTCCAAAAGAGAATGATGTAAATGGGGCTAAAGCTGGTTACTGACTGGATCGGATAGAACTTGGGACTAATCAGTAAAGCTAAATATATCAGCCAATACTTGTGCAATATGGCGATCAAGTGATGTGTGCAACGGTGAGTACAATCAGGCATGGTAACCAACACTGCGTAGTTAATTAGTACCTGCAAAATGACCAACAAATCAAACAATATTGGATAAAAAAATAATATTAAGCACAGGCCAAGTGACACATGCTTAAACAGAACACCGACCAATGAACGCAGGTGAACGAGCTGATCAGCAGATTGGAGTGTTGCTTATAACTTTAGTTTTGTTTTGTACTAAAGTTGATTTTGACCATAATCCAGTCTTGGCTCTAATTTCACAGTTGGTCACTCAACAAACCCCCCTGCAAATTTGTAGATGTTTGGAGACTGTTAAGATGTGAATCAATAGTTTATTCTGAAGGTATCAGATCAAGATTACAGAGATTGGAATGATGACTGCATTTTGGTTGTTGCTTTCGATTGAATGAGGACTTGTAGAAATGTCAACAGAAATTACAATCAATTCGATGGGTGAGTTCTGTTGTAAGATGTTTCCGAAGTATGCTAGGTACTTGAACTAATTACGTGTTAGCGTATAGATAGTTTGATCTGTTAAGTTATCGATCTGTCTAATTTTCTATACAAGCTTGGTTTGGGCAATGCAGCATGGGTCACCGTCTAATCCGAGTGGTTGTACCTATTGGCGCCTTCTTCTACCAGTGGTCTTCTGCGTCTCCTTTTAAGTCATGTGATGTGTACCCTATTACTCCCTGGAATAGTATACTGTTTGTAACCTAGTTTGATGTAGCGCTCCAGTCAGAAGTGAAGGGTTTCTAGCAAAAGTGAGTACCGATTGCTTGTGCGGTGTTCCCAACTATTAATTCGTTCTTTTTAACTGTGAATGTAGTGGTATTTCAGCTCATGTGTGTGCATTCTTGTTATTTCACTCGAAGTGTACAACCATTCCAAATGCGATTCAACTCTAACTAGCGTTCTGTTCACAAATTCATCTACTAAAATGCACGTACTTGGTTTTATTCCAGTTGTTCCTGCATCGGTCACTGTGTTTGGGCTCGACTGTGAACCGCGATTTCACTTTGGTACAGGATCCTGGAATCAGATTCATTTCAACCCACATGGAAACTATATCCTTTTTGCGATTATGTTGGCATGTTTGACTGTTATGGGCTTTTGATCACTTCCCGATAAGGTATTCGTTAATTTTGCCAGAGATTATTAGAACAACCAGCTAAAAGAAATACATAGCAATGTAGATACGCGAGTTAGATTTGCAATAGTTATTCTGTCCCGGTACCTGCTTTAACGACCGGTTTTGTCTCGGTTTGAAGTCAGCCGGTTGCCACTTGTGATTCAACGTTGAATTCCGCATCTGTAGCACAAGACCTGTTCAACATCCTAACCTTCTGTGGAGTCCTGGAAACATTGCTCACTTGGTTTAATACGAGTCTGGTCAATTCACTCTGTTAGAAAAGTCCGGATTAGGGATTTCAGATTGTAATCAACATTGCAGTCATTTTGTCTTCTCACAGGACAATTAGATAACCTGATTACTACCCACAGAAAATTGCGGCTGAACATGTAGGCATGATGATTCAAGCATACTTTTTGTGGAGTGAGTAGTGGTTAACGAGGGTCGGGGTTCTCCCTTGACCTGAACAAAGATGTACAGTAGTGCGCCGCTATAACGAACGTCGTTACAACGAAAGAGCTGTTATATCTATACGCATGGTGACTTGCAGCTCAACTGCTCTCATGCAATCAACACTTGTGTCAATGGATAAGGGCGTTTGGCTTTCTTTCAGGTACTGAATTCTGTCAGACATGTTGAGTTGATGTCATCGTGTTTAGCTCGCTACGGGTACCATCTTTTCCTATAGGGTGCAGAAAATAACTCATAAATCCCGTGGTCATATTCTGTTTTCTCCATCGCCACTGAAGTCAGTGGACAGCCTCAGCAGCTGTTGTAGTTTTAATTTGAAATGGTCCCCTTTAATCATTTCATCTTGGCAGAAGGGATACGTATGTTGCGATATGTTAACGTTTCGTTTATTTCTCATCAGTCAGAAACGTAAACCATGCAGATCACCTACAGTAGTGACTGCACACATTCACGTTAAGTATCATCTAATTGGGGCCAAAGCAGCCCGATAGGTTACCTCAATAGCTTTTGTACACACAACGCCGGCTGATAATTTTCGGGTACCATTGCTTCGCTAAGGGTCAGTAAGTTCAAATTCCGATCGTACGGTAGTATCTTGATTGAGCTAACTGGGTCGGCTTGATGTCTTATGATAAGGTATTTATCGGTATATGACGTGGTATTTCGAGCAGGTGATTCACCTGTTTGAAGATGGTTCGTCATAAGCTGCTTCAACCATTTCAGTGTATGTTCGAGCACTCGCTGTAATAGTCGTCAATCTGTTCTGATTATGTAAACGTCACTATAACAAAGGTGAGCTGGGCTGATTTCGGCCTGGCTGTAGTTGATGGGTCTCTGTTATAAAAACGTTAGCCTATCGAAACAGTTGCTGATCTCGCCAATGTCGATTGCTCACTACACTGTGCCTGAAGGGTACAGATGGTGGATCATCATCCGTTCTGCAAAGCCAAGGAGGCAAAAATGTGTTTTTCAAAACCTAACCGCACAACAACAGTGTTACAGTTGGTTGGGTCTGTGTGTTGTAACGCTCTGAGTAATTGCAATTTCCGCGTGATTGATTTCAGCCTGGCTTAGAATCCATTATCACAAAATCTTATGTTATCGGAATGTGTTTAAACGAGAGAAGGAGAGAATCAACGAAAATCCAACTAGTATGCTATGTGTGATGAGTTTTACAGGTGTCAGCCCAACCATCCGAAGCTACCGGTTGCATTCTATGGTTGTGGCATTATGAAGACAGTCAGCATGAATCGTCGAAAAGCATTTGATGTTGACAAAACGGCAACAGGTTGGCTCCGTGTTCAACTATTACCTAATTTATTAACCGGAGATCCGTCAACATCAGTTCTAGGAGCCTCATCATCATCATCATCATCACTAGGTGCATACCTTATCAACGACTGGTTGCCAACCACGGTTTACATTTTGCCTCGGTTGAAGAGATCTGTTGTCAGGATAACCTGACTTTTGTGTAGATATCCTTTCCTCTGATAAAGCAACTCCTTACGACAATGTTTTCATAGAGCACATCGACACACACCAGTGAGGAGTCGCCAGCTAATGAAACAGTGATTGACTCTATCAACCGGGGTTCCCTTTGCAAAGTCTGATTGATGAAAGATACTTCATGCAGTTTCATGTCACTTCACTCCGAAGGTTGAATTCTTTAACTTGAAAAATCTCAACAGTAAAGGAAAATGGTGTTTGATTCTGCGACTAAGATCACTATCATGAGCAATGTGAACAAAGGCGACAGGAAATGTGAAATTGCAACTAGTTACAACGCTGTGATACGTACTTTTACAGTGTTACCTACACAACCGGTGCTTCACTGATTGAGTGAGAGAAGTGTGAATCAGCTACTAGAAGATGAGGTAAAGTTTGACAGAAAATGTTTGCAAAGCCCTGGCGTTGAGATTAATCCAGCCGGTAGCTCCAACTCTCTTTGTAAATGGAGCCGTTCTGGCGGAGAATGTTAATCTATTCGCAAATTCTTTAAACGTACTTGATTTCGAATTCAACAGTGGCTACGCTTGGTGAGTTATGCAACGACATCCATTGGCAGTTGATGCCACCATAAGTTGGTTGATGTAGTTGCTGGTGGACGAATGTCTTCCCTTCATACTGCCATCACTATCCGATTCATAAAGGTGGACGCCACATGGAAAGTAATTTAAAGAAAAGAGGAACAGTATTTTTTTGTATTAAAAAGTTAGGTACTGATAAACGAAGGCCGCTCTTTGTCAGAAATGCTGAAAATCAAATATATTTTCAAACGACAGTTACCTCCTAGTGTAACTGGAAAGCTTACGGAGACTATTTGAATTTGATATATAGGTGCAAAACTCCTACCGCGATTGTTCTGCTATCTGATGGTTATGTTGTAACCCACAGGACACCAACAGAGCTCATAATGATCTGATTGGTCTACTTACTACCATGTACAACTAGTGTAATGCAACCGTTGAGTCAAAGCACAATCATGATCTTCAAGCCATCATACAAACGAGTTGCTTCATCACCTATTGAGTGAAACGGAAGGGGATGCTAACGAGTTGAGGATTACCACTCTTGTTTGCGTTCAGGTTCCCGTACATGCATGGGAGTTGGCGATTTCTTCGACAGTATCTAATTTTTTTGTACATGCTGGTTTTCATCCAATAGATTGTCAGTCCAATACAATAAAGAAAAACAATATGCAAAACATGTTCGACGTTGAAGGCTATAGCTTGAACAAGACCGTCGATCTGGGTGGTTCTAACGTAGACGAGTATTTAGATATCGATTCAAATCTTGTCATAACCACGGAGAATATAAGCACCACTATACGGGTTAGTACTTAAATTGACATACTCAAGCCGGATAATAATAATAATAAAGGAAAATACTTGCTTCTCGTCGTTATCTTGCTTAGTGAACTGTGTGACAGCTATGCGCTGCTTCTGTGTGGAACGTGACCTTGACTCATCCTTAAACTGTAATGAGTCTAGTAGGTCGGACTCATCCAGATTGTCAAGTACCACTCACAGTTCTAAACGTTTGTATGCTGAACTTGGTCACAATAATGTACATGTTTTAGTGACTTCCTCTTGTGAACCACATAAAAAAGTAGTAACCGTGTGTATGTTAAACGAAGAGGGTATTGTAGAACAGAAATTACAAAGTGATTCAGATATTTGATGTTTTTGTTAGTTATTCGTTATAGCGATCGTTTTGGTATAACAAAGTATTTTGTGGTTCTCCAGCTTCTCTTATGGTGGGGTCTACGGCACACTACTTGTGGTTTCCAGTTGGAGAGTGAAACTTGAATTTAATGCTTCCTATGCATGTAGGCTGGGAAAAGAATGTTTAGTCCAATCTGGGTGCTGCTCAGATTGTAGCAATTGAAATGGTGGATTTGTAACCACTGGTTAACTTAATTATCTGTGCCAGTGAGGATGCTTAGAATCGTTGACTTAATTTCCGTGACCTCTAGTAGTGTTTGCCGTCTTGGGGGAAACTTTAACCTGTCAACTGATAATGACTGGTTTGTTGGTTCTGGTAGAGCACAATCTGTTCGCTTATGGAAGATTTGACAAACCGCTTAAAAGCTTTAACGAATCTGTTGTCCCATTCGGACCGTGTCACTTCCACTGCTTCTTCTAGCTGGATTGGGCGGTTTGACGGGTGATATGTCTGTGTGGGATTTTGATCGTTGTGAGCGCCTGTCCTGTTTCAAGACCACGGATATCACGAGCCTGGCGTGGCTAAACGATGGTGAGCATCTTCTTCTGGCCACTACGACACCACGATTGCGAGTTAACAACGGGTGAGTCGATTATCACTTTACGTGTCTCGTGTTGACTTCGGTTTTCTTTTTCTGTTGACATTACGTTTTCTTAGCGTTTCAAACATACCTATTACGATAATGGGAATAGAGACGTATAGACGGACATATGTTTCCGATAATTCATCTTCAGGCCAATGCAATTGTATAGGGAGTTTACACAGTTAGGTCGAAACGTCGATCAGACTGATTACAAAGAAATTAGGTCACCGATCAATCAGTTGACGATGGTTTGATTAGTTCATTATGTCACGCTCGTCCACTGGTTTAGTCACGCAGGTTGACCATCGATCCGGTGGATATGTGGCCATAGTAGACGCACCGTCTGAACAAACCGCTTGTGATGACATACCACTGGCTGAGCAGCCTGATCTTAATATCCTCGGCAGTGCAGTATTTTCATTCGGCCAGCATTTCATAGGTTATTTAGCACACGGTCTACTATTTGGAAGGATTTAGCCGTGTTCACCTGATCACTTTCAACCATATGAGCAAGAATGGCACCGCAAGTTGACCGTGTTTCCCTGTGTCCTAACCACCGTAGATGGTATTTCCGGATTCATTTCGAAAGCTATCCTGATGTTCGGTCAATATAATCTGCTCCAGTTCCTCCAAAGTGGAGGAATTGACACACATAGACGAGGTCTGTACTGTCGGTCTATCTTTGTTATGAAGCAAGGAACTGGGAATGTGATGAGTTGGATACAGATTTCAGTTGTCCTGCCGATTTTCTGGTTGAGTGTTTGTTAGCCATTCTGCGACATTGTCATCTTTTTGAACATCGACGCGTAAACGGCCCTGTTCAACGCAGGATTCACCGAAAGAGTACCGGCCTGAAGATGAATTATTGAAAACATGTTCGCCTATGTGTGCCTGTTTTTTTTTAATTATTGTGTATCGAGAAAGGCGTCAGCTTTCTGCCGAAGGTGTTAGGGGTCTTATGTTGTTGTTATTCCATCATTTTCTCCGACTAACTCAAACGCCTTCAGATCCCTTCACTTATCTGCTATCCAGGGTTTGCCTGTCACACCTTGTTTGTTTCGGAGTCATGTTGGACTATGTCCGACCTGATTCCAATCAGGCTATCGCAAGCATTACTGATCACTACTGAAAGTACCAGCTTGACAATTTATACACACAAATTCGCAATGCTCTGAATGGTTTATTCCGAATAGCTTTAAGAATTATCCTTTAACTCGAACTAACTTCCCGTGTACCTGGTGTGGAGAGGACCTTGGACCGATTGCAGTGAGTAATCGCTACTGGTGGTAAGTAAGCACGCATTAGCATTACAGAATTCAAAGTCTGTCACTGGTTAGCAGCGTTTTCGCATGTGAAATCACAGGCTGTAACTTGAGCTGAACAAGGAGCGAACGAATAAGAGAAGTGTTTGTCCACTCTTGATGTTGCAATTTAGAGCACGTCCGGTTGATCCACTGTTAGATGTTTCTGCGTCGGGTTCGAGCAGCCAACGAGTCAATTAGGTTTCCACTACAAGATCACCTGTGGTTGCGAGATAGTACCCATGTGCCGATTGGATGTACGGTGCGCAGTGCCTGTTTATAATTGCTTTCCATACATAGTTGCAGGACGCAACATGTCCCTAAAAAAAAATCTTAAGTTTCTACTTCCGTGCCACTGGGCTGAGTCACAATCGCCACCAACAATAGGTCTACATGAGCAGCGCGGCGTTTTCCCAGGGTATGTTCTAACGCAACCGATTAAGGATGATTCGGTATAAACTTGGGGTGTCTGCTGCGTTGATCATCGTTCTGCCATTCTACTTCCAGATGGTTCATTCCGCTGGAGGTTGCTTATATATAGGCGGTTAATTTTGAGCACAGGAATCTTCTCATCTCGTCCTCTGAGTCACTTGCTACAACACTAATTGGTAACATAGGAACGGTTTATGACAATTCGGTCGAATAAGTCTGTTACGTTAATAACCAGTCAGCAGACAATTAACCGAAAAAGCCTCACCATATCTTACGCTTGAACTGCGTGTAGTTAGGTGAACAACTCACAGGGTTATGGTTGATTGTCTGCGAGACAAAATGTTGTATCAACTGATGAGAAGTGGTCAATTTTATTGCTTTGTTCGAATTCACCACTCCAACCACTCTCTTTGTTTGTAGATTCGGTGTATGGCACTATAGTGGCCAACAATTATTCTTCAAACGCGTTGACTCTCGTGCTGTCCCACGTCCGGCCACATTGGATTTGCCAGCTGCCACAGAGCATGAATTGTATCAGATATATGTTTTGCCAGTGACAGAACTACCACCCGCTCCTGTGCCTAGGAAGTTTGAACCGGTACGTCCCTTGTGGAGCTTTTTTTGTGTTGTTATTTACTATTGATAAAGAAAGGGCTCTTAAGCTTTCGCGCTTTTATAAAAAATGCACATGAGTTTTCCATCAAACGGCGCACACTTTTTGTATCTGCATGTGTTATCCATTTCGATTCCGAAATCCTGAGCTGAAATGTTTGAACACGCTGTCGAACAAAAAGTGGACAAAGTGATCTGTAGTTCTCAACCCGCACAAACCACACCGTACGCTGTACATGGTTGGCGGCATCCGTTTCGGATTAGCTTATCACAATGACCGAAGCCAAATGACGCTTGTGCTTAACCATCACTCCAAGTGGCTTTCGTTGCACTACTTGCGGTTCCACTCTCACACACACGCTACTTATACGGTGTAAATCCGAAGGAATAAGACCAGAAGGTGTGTGAGTAGGGCCTTTGTATCCAGCTGGTCAATCCTGGTTAACCAATTGATAGACTAGCACGACACTGAAACCCCCATTTCTCAGGAACTAAACAGAGAGAAAGACTCTAAAAGTAAAATCCAAACTAAGGAGAAAAATATTGAAAATCAGTGGTGAGAAGTAGTTCTTTGTAGGAGTACATGTTAGTGCACTCTAAAGGGGATAGGAGGAAAAACCGAATTCAAAGTTCGGCCGGAATACCGCAGACACAACATCCACCATACTGTACAGCAACAAAGCGAAAGAAAAAGAAAAATAGAAGACCGCAGACACTCAGGTTTCTGAAAAGAGGAGCAGGTGAGTTGTCAAACGACGGTGGTCGTTGGTCGGTACGAACAATAAAAAATGTGTATAACTGATGTAACCTACTTCATCCTAACATATCCGTTCTCTTCACCGACGGTGTACTGTGAGTACGTTGGTGACCTACTAATACGAGGCGGCCAACGCATCGCAATGCCGTATAGTCATATCACCACGTCCTATGGCATCGATGGTTCCTTTGCGTACCATTGCCACGCAACGTCCAGTTCAACGCCAAGTCTTGCCAACATGTAAAATCAATGTTACAATACGGAAGACTTACCTGGATAACATTCTGGTATCTCAGCTTTTGATCACCAGCATTTTGCCTACCTGACTTCTGTTGTCCATAAATCAGCTGCTTTGAAATACGGTCATCGCTCATCTGACGGACGTAACTTAGCGAACGAAGCTGATGTAGCATCAACATAGCTTCTATCCCGTCCATTTTCTCTCACCGCAGTACCTCCGTGTTCGGAACCATATCCGACCACTGAATACCCAAGATGAGTCTTAAACATTGCAATTGGAAACGGCTCAAATAGCACACGTTCCGCTGATACTATGTCCAAGTTTCACTGCCGTACAGCAGTATAGACCGCACCATTGAGCGGTAGACGAAGAGCCGAGTGCTCGGCTTTAGGCTGTGATTCTTCCAGGCACGTCTTTCAAGACTTCCGAAAACAATACTAGCCTTCCCCACACAAGCTCATAACACACAGTCCACGGACAAGTCTGTTCATAAATTGCTACCTGAGTAGCAGAAGTCTGTATCATCATCACCATCATCATAGCAATACATCAGTGGTTCACACTGATGCTTAACTGCCACACAACCACGAAGAAGAAAAAGCAAACCCTATATAGGAAGAGAGAAGAAGAAGAAAAGGGAAGGAGAGGGGACGTAGCCTCTAAAAAATAGCTACGTCTACATTCAAACATACAACTTCAAGACGCCTACACCTTGCAAACAAACAACCGAGCTGTAAGTGAAAGTAAGGCGTCATCAGAAAGACAGCTTCCTTGCGGCTTTCACTGCCCCGCGTCATTAAGTGCACTCACTTCATAGACAACTCAGCCAAACAACGACAACATTCACGCCACTGGGCTCGGTTAGCCGCCGTCTCACCTTACGTCTCAAGCCACCGACTCTGTGAGTCGCGAGGGCTCCAGCCCGAAAGACGAACCCGATTTACAGTAGCCAACCCCTTCGTGAACGATTTCATTTGTCTACGCCAGGTCATCACCTGTCCACTTCGCACCTTGCGCCAATCGACCGCAGCGTCGGCAAACAGTGCTCGGTGTGGCAAGCGATTAACTGGCATCCTTAGTACATGACCTAACCGTCTAAGTCTGTGCAAGTATAAGGACTGAACGAAAGAACCCGTATGACAATCAGTGCCAAACACCCGCTTCCTAACTCCCTGGTTGCTTATTCGCTGGTGCCACCCGATACGAGCGATTGAACGCAGGCTTTCGGTGGTCAAACGCCTGAAGACGGTTCAAGTCGTCTACTCTGAGTGGCCAGGTTTCGTTGCCGTATAGTAATACAGCCCTCACTGTAGTCTGATATACGCGACCCTTAAGCTTCAGAGAGATACCTTTCTGTCGCCATACGTGCCTCAGACTAGTAAACACCGCTCTAGCCTTAGAAATACGCGCCTCTATTTCATTCCCTACACCTCCGCCGCCGCCGCCGCTGATGCAGCTTCCCAGATATACAAACCGGTCAACAACCTCCATGACTTCATTATCTAACATTAAATCTACGTAATCACAGCAATCTGCGTAGCTGTCGACAATGTCACCATTGGTGCGAATCTCAGGCGCAGTTGCGAGAACCGCATTTTCGCTCGGAGGAGGCTCAAAACGAGAAAAAGTCATCATGTGTTGATATCTAATCCAAACTTGGATGCCGCGGTCGTGAAAGCCGTGACCGCTGGCTATAGTTCGTCCTCGCTGTGTGCGAACAGCGCACTGTCATCTGCGAACAGAATCGTGCTCATCGTTGAGGTATGTAGCCGGCTTCGGACGCCGAAACGTCGAATATCCAATAGGCGCCCATCCGTCCGATACTCAACCTCAACGCCGTCCTCCGCCGAGTCCTGAAGAGCAATTGTTAGCATGGCAGTCAAATGTAAACGAAACAGGATTGGGTCTGGAACACAGCCGTACTCCACGTCAGTGACAATGTCAAAATCATCAGAAGTCAATCCACACGATGTAACCTTCGCTTTCATGCCTACGTGCAACATTCTAAATCAAATCGGCGAACTTATCTGGACATCCAAACCTACCAATCACCGTCCACAACTCCTCGTGGCTCATGGCACCAAAGTCCCTGGTGAAGTCCACGAAGAGGGCTTCCAGGGTCTGGTTGCTAGCACTTCTGAATTTGCCAAGCGGCAAATATTACGTCGATCGTACGGCGGCTCGCCCGGAAGCCACACTGCTCCTCGGAAATATTGGCCTCCGAAGCATCCGCATTCAGTCGGCTCAGAAAGATTCTTGTAACCACCTTGCCTGCGCAGTTCAGAAAACTAATGCCGCGATAGCTTTCGGGGCATTGCTTGTTACCCTTATCTTTGAACGAAGGTACTGTGAGAGCCTCCTTGAAATCTTGTGGCATTATTTCCTGCTCTCATATGGAGTGAATCAGCTGGAGCAAAGCGCATTCTAACGCCGGTCCACCATTCTTCAGTATTTTACCTTACAATCCATCCTCGCCTACAGCTTTTTTATTGCGCATTTGTCTAATCGCTCTCTGCACCTCTGGCTGTACATACTTATGCACACATATCGACAAAATAAATGATCATGATCAGTTTGTATCAGATCTGACACGCAGTAGGGCACGATGTTGGTTCTTAATCCGCCACATTCGCCACTTGAATGCACTTGCTATCGACCATCTAGGTGATTTGAGCTGAATGCCGCTCATTAGCACGCATTAGCCCTTCATGTGTATCACCGCTTAGCCTGACTGGACGCTATATCCCGAGAACTGTACACATTTGGGCAAAGGTGAACAACACGCAAGGTATGAATTTACTCTGATAATGGCCATGTTTTCCTTGTAAGACAAATTAAAGTTCACTTCAGGAGTGTATCGGTTGGCCATCATTATTAGCTTGAAACCTTCGATCAATCTGTGTGGTCAGTCTTCATACGGAATCTTTGTAACTGAAACCATTGACTGTGTGATCCAGGTAAACTAGCTCGCTTCCTACAGTTAACCAGATGGTAATTTGTGCATGAACCGAATCACCATCACCTTCTAATGTGGGAATGCTCGTAGAATCATTAAGTCGCCCAATCTTAAGTCATTACACGTGTTCTTTCCTTCTAACTTCTTGTGACGAACTATCCGTCTGCCCGCCATTTTCCTGTTTCTGTCAGTGAGCCTACTGTGTCCGAGAGAACTGTTGACTGGTTGAATGAACGGCATTCTGAAAAGGTTGAGTAGTACATCATTATCGAAAAATAAACATTACTAACGTTAACAACAACTTGCTTCGCTCACTGTAGGTGAGTGAGTACTCAACCAGCTCATAGTGAGTTTTAAATGAGTCCTGAGCCCTTTACGTCAGGTCCGAACGGGTTTATTTATGTTAACCGCCTTCGGCCACTTTTTGTTTGTTTGCTCATATAATTGGTATCATCCATATGCTGATTAGCCTGTCGCAGTGACAAGAGCCAGTGGTCGTCTATATCTGCTTATGTTATCACAAGTGGTTTGTGCCGAATCACTGGTGATTTCATTCACATTCCCCATGTCTGATGTTTACCCGTATGAAGAAGATCAGGGTGTTTATGGGTAAAGGCTTTTAGATTACAGCCAACTTAGGCAGGTTAGTCAAACAATAAGTCAAAATGTATTTTCTATCTCCTAAAGTAAAATAAGACTTAAGTCGTAATACCCGAGCTGCATGGACTTTGTCGATGTCATATTGGAAACAAATTATCATAGCATAGTCACAGAAGACACAGTCTATGCCCAGTGCATAATTTCGTAGATCAAAACTTTTCAGTCGGACTAGCTACCTGTGGAGCAACATTTCGGTTGCCACTGCGTAGTTGGTTACTTCATTGGTTTTAACTTATTCCTTTCGCGTGAATGTTCACCTGTTGCGCACTCAGGTAGGCTTTGCAATCGACCCTCTGATGATAACGAAACTCGATTGTTGTGCCTTTTTTAAATGGAGCAGGCAGGAGTTATGAATCGGACTTTGAGAAACACGACTGTCTAGTTTATTTCACGGATTGGCTGAATTCGCGAGTCACACTAGGAATGACTGAGTGAAGTATGCAGAGTTGGTACGCCGTGGTCTGAAACCGGAGCTTCCTTAAGAAGCGGTCTACCGTCTATGTCAGAAGTGCGGGCTTAAAAAGTCGCATTGATTGTTGTTTCGTGTTTTAACTCAGTTGAAGTTGACGAGACTCTCACAGCGTCCGCCTGTTGACGCGCAGGATTTTAGATATGATTGTGTTAGAGTTAAGTTCCTTTCCCAAGGTCCTATGCTTGACATGTTATCAGGGCTGACGAGACATTCATCGCTCCCCGTTGACTTGTTGGTCGCTTGACCTTTAATTACTTTGCTTCTTCCTGGTTGATCATATAATTACGATCAATCAGATTGTTATTGGGTCCCGTTATAACTTTGTGTTGACTATACGCACGATCAACTTTGTTGGTCTTCTCTCTGCTACTATGAATGAATTGGGAAGTTCTGAAGTAAATGCATCTGATCACTTAGGGAACTATTCTTGTAATCATTACAGAACACGACAGTTTGTCCATGCCTATTACGTGAGATCAGTGAAATTCTACTTGACGCACTAGCTTCACAAACATGAGAATTCAAGTTAAACTCCACGTCCTGGCTAGGTTACTCTCTGCTGATGCGTTCTAATCTGTGTGCAAAATCGGTCCGTTGTGATTCCTGCTGAAATGGTTTGGTTATCCTCGATTCTCATCGATCAACTATGGAACGTGTGGTAAAGTTCAGTGATCCTGTGTGTCTGCAGTTGAAGCTTGTACATCAAAGCATTCTGGTCGACTCTTTCGTATAGCTGATCAATCGTGGCTCACACGTTTCGTAATACAGTGCATCGATTGGAAATGTTATGCAGAAGTGAAAAAGGATCTTGACTGACCTTTCTAGCTCACGGGTTTTGCAATGCTGATTTACTGATTGTCCATTTTGTTTGAATAGTCTAATTCTGTATTGCTGTTTTGTGTTTACGAATTGTTGTTGACTTAGCTATTTCGTTGTGCGTTTGGTACAAACGCATCCAAATGTCCTATTAGTTGAGATGTGTAAATAAATACGGCTGAGGTGTGTATTAAAATGCCGTTCTGATAAAAACTCCAGCTTTTGGTCTGTAGAACTGTTTTGTGGGTTCGATTATCCGATGCCATTTCCACTCCAAAAAGTTTTTTTTTTAAAAGTCTGTAATCCTTTTGTATTAAACTCGTTGGATCTTTATAAAGGATTTGTTGAATCATGACCATATCTCATTACACAACTTAATCGGTTCTGGCCTATGTAATTTATTATCCGATTTTACTGGTTAACCGACGGTCCCAGTAAATGGTTTACAAATTAGTATGTTTTGTATTCAGATCTGCTTTTCTACTGACATCACTAACGACGAAATTCGAATTGTACACTTCTTCACTCCATAGTAGGTCAGTCTGATTTCAGAAGCTGCGACTGACTGTACCTATTGTTTCTTGGTTTAATGGTCTTCATAAGTCATATGAAGATTGGCTGAGTAACTGGCCTTCATAGGCAAGGCCCCATGGTTCTAACGTGGGACCTCTTTATGAAGCTATCCATCACCTAGGTCAAGCTAGGAGTTAAGTTGAAATAAACACGATCCGTGTTTCACTAATGTTTGCATCCGATTGGACGTTTTTTCTCCTCTTTTTGAGGTAATAGTGCTGCGTGCGCCTTACTCATAAGCGACATTCGGTAAATCTTTACACAACAATTCAGTCATGTACAGTCTGAAGTCAACGAACTATCTCACAAACACGAAACTTTCGGGATCTAGCCTCCGATTCTGATCAGACTTTGTGCCACTGGTACACTCTGAAGCTTTGTTACGTTTTCTTCCCGTACATCTCGAGGCATTTACCGCTATTTATCATTCTAAGCTACACAATGTGAGTGGATGCTTTTAGGCCACCCAAGTCCAATCAAGAACAGTCTTGATTCGATCCCGGAATCTAATTATTGGTTGTCGGTGTTCGTACCCTAAAGGCTGTTTGGACCTCTTGCGTAAGCAAGACAGGATTTTTCGAGCGAGTCACTCAAAGATTTCGTGTACATACTTTGATCGGAAATTATCCTTCTTTCATATACTTTAAATAGTATTGGGCGTTAATTTGTATGATTTGCGTATCTCCTGCCGTCATTAGTCACCTGATAGAGGTGGCACATCCAACTTCATTTAGTTTTGGGCGAAGGTTACACCTACAGATTTCTGTTCCTGTGTTTGCACACACTGACTGCAATTGGGAAGGGTTCTTTGTGTGTATATGTGTGTGTGTGCGTATGGTGAGAACCGAGCCACCGTGATGTACCCGAACTAGTGATCACATCTTCGATGTACGTATTTTTCCTGATTGATTCGCTTACGCACATTCTTCATAATCACATTTCTGTTTTCAGTGTGCAGATAGCACGGCAAATCCAACCAAGAAGTACGTACCACCAGCCCTGCGCAATCGTTCGGATGTTGCCAAACAGTCAATTTCAGCGTCCTATCCATCAGAAAATAGCGCCCCGGGTAAATACCAGCCCCCATCCACAAAGATGGATCTACCCGTCGGCTTGGATCCTAGTGAGTTAGTTTCAGTAATATTCCTCTACCTATTTGCGACATCAATCACGCTCCACAGGTAGTTCGTTGAGTTAGTCCCGTGATAACTGGACGCAACCGTCGCTGCTTCGTTAACCGTTGTGCCTAATTTTGTAGCCTAGTGCTCTCTCCCTACAAAGAAGACGCACGGTTAATGCCAACAGTATTCCTAGTGTGTGGTTATTTACGTATCCAGACTAGCGGTAATGAGTTGCAACCATAACGTTTGAGTTCTTGATGACTGCGCATTTAAAACAATCACTGAACTTACGAAAAAGAGAACTTAACGTGTACCTTTATGAAGTTTAAAGATTAATCCTGTTAAATTGCCGTCACTTTTGTAGGTATTTCTTGTTTGTTGTACAAAGCAAAACAACGGATCTTCCCTTTGGTCTTTAGCACCTCAGTAGCATTTATGCTCTCCCAATCTTTGGAGACTTTCTTGTCAGTTCAAATATCTTCCTCATCTCGGTATCTATGTATTCAGTTGTCGTTGTTATCTGGAAGAAAAACTTGTGTTTGCAATTGGCCCTTCCCATCACGACGGAACTGCACCTTGATACGGTATGATGGCTTGCACATCTGAATGACCTGTCGGCCTAAAATGCATAGTGCGTTGATCACACCGACGAATTCACTCATACCAGGCAGGCCAGTAGGTAGAGATCTGACAAACCACAGTCTCCTGGTTGGGTTTAGAGGATGGTTGGCATCTGTTTCCGAAAAAGTGCTAGTTTTTGTTCACTGCCACCCACCCACTGCCTTGCGGTACAGGCTTTTGTGCCAAAAACTTTGGTTGAGAATCGTAATCGTCCTGATATCATTTCAGCTCACAGAAAACCATGAATGCTCACAGCACTATTAATTCCATACTGTATCGGCCGTCTCACAGTATAAACCGGGTCGCCCTATCTACTGCATACAACGGGGTGGATAGGCGAAAACATGTTGACATCTCCCCCACTGTCCTATCAAATTTAGCTCTCAGGTCTTTCCCGACCCCCATCTCTAGTTATTACTCTCTTATCATCCAGCCTCAGAACTCCATCCCCCTTGCTTAGATCTGCAATACGAATCAATATAAGTGCTCTCAAAGTCCGCTGTTTAAAACGGATTGGTCAACAGGCCGCTCTCACACGGACGTTAGACTCGTTGAATGTGGATGTCTGCTGCATTTTGAAGACTAAGATCCTGAATAGTAGTCAGTGTATGGACCTTACGACACCTGCACTGTCTACCCGATACTGGTTATACACTTCGGGTGACTCTACGGCCGCAGCCACATTGGTAGATTGGATTATTGTTAACAGTTGACTGTGCCCTCCGCTTGGCAGGTTCAGTTAAGGCCAGCTTTAGACGAAAAACCTTCAGAAATCACTCCATTGTGTCTGCTTATGCGCCAACTGACGGTAGTGACACCGGCGTCAAAGGCGCCTTTTATTCGGATCTGGTTGCATTCTATCAGTCGAAAAATGGTTCTGATATAGTTATTTTGATCGGAAATATGAGCGCCCACGTCGGCCGCTTTTATGAGGCCGAGTTTCGTTTTAGGTGGTATGTTTGGGATAGCATCACACCGCTCGGATAATGGTGCGCAATTGTGGCAGTTGATAAGCTGTTTTTAGTCCTTTCTTGGTTTCAGACATCGTGCACGTTATTGCTGTACTTGGCGCCCTCCCTCTTCGAATTGGACATGGTCTCAGATAAATCACAAAGCCGTTAGTTATAGGTGACGTGGCTCCATTCAGAACTATTGTTCTTTTTGGAACACATACTTGGATTCAAATCATACATTGGTAAACGTAAATACCAAACAAGCCCGGTAAGCAGATTTAGCAGTTTTCACTCCGAAGATCCTAATATTTGATGGACCTAAATCTCACTGGCCATTCATGTGTCCAGCTATGTAGCATGCAACACGCGGGATCATAGGTTAATAAAATATTCGATATAAGAGAAATCCCTAAATTTTTTCAGACGCCAGATGGAACATTCCCCTGGCGGTTCATATACCAAGTTTAGGAAAGATAACCGTAGGAAGCTGATACGTGACTGTTCGCCGACCGTGGCGCTTGGCTATTTGGGAAAGTTAAAGAAATGGAAACCGTTTTTGCTTCATGGAGCACCGAAAGACTCTTCAAGCTTATCCGTACTATTAGTCCCAGACGATTTTCTGTCAGTGAAGCTATCATCGAGACGGATAGCACAATTATCTATAATAAGTCCAGAATATTAGGGCGCAGGGCGGAACACATTGAGGGTCAATTTAGCTGGCCTCCTCCTTCTACTGTGTTACCGCTACAAACCTGCAACATAGCACCTTGGTCGGCAGATTTAGTACCACCCACTAAAACTAAGTTCCGCAACTGTATTTCGGCTCTCAAACGTAATGGGGCTTCTGGCCAAGATGATCCTGTGTAGGCGGTTTTCAAAGTAGGTGGCGAGGCGTTAGCAGAGGCCTTGACGCAATTGTTTCAACGTGCGTGGACGACGGGGACCATTCCTCCGTGCTGAGGTCACTTGATAATAGTTTCCATATTGAAGGAAGAAATTCGGCGCCCTTGCGAATACTGAAGAAATTAGATTGACCCCAGTCATTACACGGGCTCTGGCGTCCATTATGCTTCGTCGACTTACTGCAGCTCGAGAGGCAAACCTTAGGAAGGAATAGGTAGAGTTTCGCTCTGGGCGGAGATGTGTAGATCAAAATTTCACTCTTCGCCAAATTCTGCAGCAGCGTTCTGTGTACCTCCGGCCAACAGTTGCCATATTCCTCGACTATAAAGGTGCGTTCCATTCTATGGATTGATCTGCACTTTTAGAGTCATGACCGCAGAGGTTTGCCGACTAAGTATGTGAACATACTGTTAGCGCTTTATTTTCGTACATCAGCTTAGGTTAGGGTTTACGGTGAACTGTCTGACAGTTTCAACACTATGTGCGGCGTACGTCAAGGCTGTTCCGTTACACCATTTTTGTTCAATTTCGTCATGGACGAAATAAAGAAGGATTGTCCGCGGCACTCAAATGATGTCGGCGTAGACCTCCTATCTGGTGAAAAACTGACTGATCTTGATTATGCCGATGACGAGATGTTTGGCCATTTCCAAACATCATGGACTACGCTAGAGGCTATTTCGCGCTTCGCAGCCACAAAACGCAACGTATTTCTGCAAGACTGTTGTGACTATGCAGATTTATTGTTGGATAATGAAGTTGTGGAGGTTGATGACCGGTTTGTGTACTTGAGAAATTGCGACGGCAGTGGAGGTATAGGGAATGAATTAGAAGCTTGTATCTCTAAGTCTGTGGCAATATTCCCTAGTCTGGAACACATCTGATGACAGCGAAACTTGGTTGCTCATGGTTGAAGACGTGAACCGTCTTCGGGCATTTGATCACCGATGTCTGCGTTCGATCTCACATGTCTAAAGGCACCAACCAGTAAGCAACGACAACGCTAGGAAGTGGATATTTGGTGGTGATTGCCAAGCGAGTTCTTTTGTTCAATTCTTACATTTACACAGATTTAGGTGGTCAGGCCGTGTACTAAGGATTCCGGCTAGTCATTTGCAACACCGACCACTGCGACTGACTGGCGTAGGCTGCGAGGTGGACAGATGAAAACTTGGCGTAGACAAATGAAATCATTCACGAAGGGATTGGCCACTGTAGATCGGATTCGTCTCCCTGACTGGAGATCTCGCTACTCACAAAGTCGGTGGCTTGAGACTTTGGGTGAGATGGTGGCTACTCAGGCTCAGTGGCGTGAATGTTGTCGTTGTTTGTCCTAGTTGTCTGTGAAGCGAGTGCATTTAATGACTTGGGGCAGTGAAAGCCGTCTTGCTGATGACGCCTTACTTTCACTTACGGTTTGGTTGTGTGTTTGCAAGGTGTAGGCACCATGATGTTGAATGTTTCAATATAGACGTAGCTATTTTTAATGGTTCACTCCCTTCCTGTTTTTTTCTTCCTGGCCAGGGGTTGCTTTTCTTCTTCATGGTTATGTGGCAGTCAAGCACCATTGAGAAACGCTGATGTATTGCTGTCTATGATGATACTTATGATGATGGTTATTGCCTCTTTGGTCAGTTCACAAAACTCGAAACCAGTTTTAAACACCAAGCCGTAGATGCACAGAAATGAAGTCATTGCTTAATAACTTAGACAAATAAGTGGGACTAAGACACACAGGAGGGAGCAAGCGACCGAAAATAACGAAACGCGGAGATGTGCCCAGTTAGTGACTACGCTGATGGCGAGCAAAGGTGTTAGGTGACGCATCTCCTAACGAGACAGCCAAGGCGCGTCACGCGACATCGGTCGGCCGGCCCAGCTCGGATGGTGTGGTCCCACGCAGCCAATCCGATTGCAGGTGTGCGGTCGAAAGTCTGTGCGCTATCTGGACAGTTTTTTTCTCGCGTTGCCTTCTGAAGCCCCCTGCAATGTGATTTGTTCTGACGCCCTGACTGCCACATATGACTTTCTCATTTGATTCGCTTTGTGTCTGTCGGCCATCTATGACAATCGTTTTGTCCTATAAATCTAGAGCTTCTGTGGCCTAAGTTTTGTCTCGTCTCGTCTCGCTCGTCCACAAAACAGTGCAGCCGCGTCTCTTCTGATTTCTCGTTTTTGGGTTAAGCGACTGAGCGCGTAACCAGAGTGACGATCCAATAAAAGGTGTTACGTTGACCACTGCTGCAGTTTAAATTAATATTGTGCCTTTCATTATTGGATTCCGTACAGGGAACCGAACTGTCTGTTCCTTGTTGGATTTGTGGGCTATTTTCTTATTCCCTTACGGCTGCAATTGAGTTCTTGTCCTTTTTACGAGGAACATTCATTGTGGAGATGAGCACTGTACAGGTAACTGGTGATAACATTCCAACTTCGAAATCACCCAAAGGTATCGGGAACATGTTTTACTTCCTCTCACTGATGGAATGGGTATGTTCTGATTCATAGCTAGTTTGCGTTCATTGCGATCGCAAAGGTTCGGATTTTGTGTGGCGTTCATGTTTCCCGATGCTAGTTCTGTTCATCTAACTCATCAGATGGAGGCAGCCGAGCTGATTTCAGAGCCTTCCCGAAACTATCAATCATTCAGAAACTCAACTAGGCAGTGTTGTCAGTTAAGAACATTTTAATGGGAATACACTAACGTTACAAACAAGAGTCATTGTTACCCTTCTGGTCTTCATCAGGGTATTCTCTGTTGTTCTTTAGATATTCACTATTAAATCGACGTTCCACTGTAACCGGCTTTTTCCACATTTGCACTCATCAGTTAGGATTCATCTGAACGAAATTTCAACCCCCGACCTTAGTGTTACAAATCGAAGCTCTTGTTCACTAGACTACCGGTTCTATGAGCATTGACAGTAGTAGGTTGTTTAGGGCTAATTTTATCCCCTTTTGAGCAAATTTTGCTTTTGTGACTGTAGACCGAATGAGGTTCGTGCTGGCGGCACTCTTCCTGCCCTCGCAAGCCGATGTTTGTATCCCTGTAACCATCTGTCCTTGTCTATCCCCACTTCAGTAAGGACTAATTGATCGGGGTTATTATTTTGAGCACGGATAAACTTGAATGGTCAAACCTGTATTTCGTTTGCGGTTCTGTTTCTGGCTCTTTGGCCTTCGAACTCATCCGATGTGTTTGACTATGATGCATTATCGATCGATGGAGTTAGATTTTTGTAGCTTATCCTCATTTACTGTCTTGTTGGATGCCTGTGAACCACGACGGTTTCATACCGCGGAAAAACTATAATCAATTATTTTTACCCTATATGATAGTGTTGTGATCGCAAAAGTCGCTTGGCCTGAGATTTAGTTTATTGCGCAAACTCCCGTATAGGTCATGTCAAAAATCAAACCACAAACGCGTATACTCATTTGCAAGTTAGACATGCATTCACATACAACATTGTCATTCGCCTTGGTGGAACTTCTGCCGTAGCGCTTACACACTATTTCGATAGTCTCTTCTCGTCCTCCGTCTTCCTGGCGTTCGCAGCTTGCCCTTTTGTTCCTGAATGTTGCCTGTGGGTAACATACTACTTATGAGTAGTATACTACTCACAACGAAACTGCCTGTCATACAACAGTAGTCATGCGGACCTTTTAAAGTGTTTTTGACCAGTTGGTATACAACAGTAACCCAACTTTAAGAGTTCTGGCGTGCGAACTGGTAGTTCATGGTCAATTTGATTAAGTGGTTTTGAGGCGGCAGCAAGTTAGTACTCAGACTGATCTATTGGTTAGTGACAGCGTTATTCTGTAGGCTGTCATTCTCTTAACCCGAAGCCCTCTAAGACTAGCTTCATGAGATGATTATTTTTTGAGACCACAGTGCTGATGGTAACTATCCTAGTTATATGTTGTATAAGGACTACGGTTCGTATTACGAAAGTCACGTACTAAAATCTTAAGTTTAGTTTTAATTTATGTTGAGTCCAAATAAGGGTGATATCGGTTTATGTGAATTGCAAGTTCTGTTTTGACAGGTACAGTCAGTACATAAATGTCATTATGTGAATTATGCCGTTAGCGTTAATCTTATTGTGTCGCTTTTATGTCGTCTCACTTGTACAGCTCAACTGTTTCAATTGGATACTGCTGTCCGCATAAATATTTGATTGTCAATATATGTAAAGAACTGTACACCTTTTTGTACTTATGTTTAATAACAAGGTTTACTAAAACACAGACTTGATGGTTGTAATTGCTGAATCAGTTTGATTTCTGTTGGTCATATGACGCCTGTCAGTAGTGAACGTGATCTTAGTGTCTCTCTCGAACTCGTATAGAACGAAGACAGCTTCGAGCGTCACTTGTTTGCTCGAAACCACCGCTTTCTTACGTACGTATGTGATGTAACGCACCTCTGCTCTACCAAACGTTCTATCCTGGCTTGGATGCTATACCCGGATCCCTGTTGTGCGGCTTCAACCAGTCTGCTAGCGCGGAGTCAGGAAGAACACGACTACGGAGAAACACACTGTAATGCCCACTTCAAGTTCGACAAATGAATGAAATGCATGTAAATATATAGCATGAATTAGTTGTCGAATATAACTATTTACAAGTTGAACCAATGTTCGGTTGTTTAGGCCACTTCGCGGTTAAGTGGCCAAGTAGGGTCAATCCCATAACCGTTGCACTCTGATTGGTTCATCGGGCCAGCACAACACCCACACGCACCTTCACGTCTCCTCTTGGTTGGTTCGACTGGAACAACTTGCACGCCAGTTTTGTTGATGAAATATTTCGTCAGCTGTCACCAATGACCTGATTAGGTTATTTTGATGATATTGTCTCCTAACAGTATGAAACAACCAGGTAAAACTAACTGGTTAGTCTTGGCCTGGCTATGCGATCAAGGCAGTAACAGGGAAGAAAGGGTTAGTATCTGACCAGCCCAATTGCACCGCTTGATCGTAAACGGACAGACACCAAGAAGATACGCCGTGTCTATCAGAATCCGCTTGATTGTCTGATTACCCTCTCAGATACTGAAGTTAGTCGACGCCTATTTGTGTCCGTGATTGAGATTGTTGTTTTGTGCGGTATTGCAGCTTCTAGATAGCCTCGTTGCGCCTTCATGCTCCACCAAGATCACGTCCAAGAATTTGAACCTCACTTTCCTCTGTATTTAATGTGTGCAACTTACCGAGCTCTCATTTCCGGAATTTTGGTCTTCGTTCCGTAACATGCCTCTTTAGTATAGGCATCATAGATTATACCCCTAAGCGTCATCTCATTTGAAGTTTCATTATTATGGTTTTTACAATCCTGGTGGCTCAAAATCAGAAATGATTGTCTTCAAGGTGCCAATCGACAGAAATGTTTTGTATCAGTTCACAACTGCTGTTAAGCGACCCTTCGAAAAAGTCATATTCGAATATCATGGTCTCTGCGTTGCGTCATTAACATTTATCTATGGTACCGACGCACGCAGGTGTTAGTTACTAAATCCTGATCATCTCTTTGTGATTTCGGTCCTCATACATGTGATAACCTCGTGAGATTCGATTGGTGCACACATGGCTGCTGCATAAATACAGGAAACAGAGATGAGTAGTGTAAGTTGGTTTTTACTGTGGTTGCTTCCAACCTTGTCAAATTAGCATGGTCATCTCATCATATAATTATGAAATATCTCAGCCCTCTATAAGACCACAGCCTATTAGGTTGTGACTAAGCTCTACAACGTGCCTGTTAATTGCATCGCAGAGGGATGACCACTTGCCCCCACAACACAATCTTCTATCGCGATAACTCGGAATGAAATCCCAGTGTGTCCAGGTGACTGGACTCCGTACAATGCCGCACTACGTATTGTCTCTGTCCATTACACTCTTGCTTCACTTTCCCTCAAAGATGGTAGTACTTCCGTGCTACTTAGATGTCGTGACAGTATGTGCAGAACGACCGAGGGGCCACTGCCCTCACCTTGAGTGTGAACGGGCTTCTGTTTTGTTGTTTTCAGTGGACAACAGTCTTCTCTGCTAATGATTATTTAGGGTTGACCAGGGCGTTTGGAATTATCACGCCTAGCTAAATGTGTTATTCATGAATACTCGATTTTAGTGTTAACTTCATCTGTTTCTCGAAACTCATATACTAACCTCTTGCCATATTTGATTGCGTTTTGCCATCATTGTCACTGGACACAGTTAAAGGTGCACCGATACCTGTACATTCTCTGATGTTGCTGAACGTGTACTGCGACCACATACGGGACGGTACAATTATTCACTCGCGTTCCTTATATGAGTTTCCTGTTTGTTGAGACGTTTTTGCCCTCATATGTACATCTAATTTTGCTGCACCTCTATCGCGCTGGTTTTCATGACTGCTCTTTCAGGCTATTTAGTGTCCCAGAAATCCAAGAAACGCAAATCAAAGCCTAATTCCCAGAATCCAGCGTCGGCAACAAGCATTTCCTCCCAGTTACTTCCTGCCCAGCCCAATCGGCATGCCCCTGGTGATTCAGTGGCTGAGAAAAACAAAAAGATTCGTGTCCTAAAAAAGGCAAGTTGTGGCACTTTTTCAGACCTCGATGAACGCTGACGACCAAACTCATGGGTTGACTGTATTCAAGTCTGAAAGTGTTTTATAGTACCCTGTTCGGCAGACAATTTCTGATAATCAACCGCCTACATGGTTTGATTAAAACCTAGTCTTTGGCGACATATGACTTTGTAGTGCAAAACTTTACTGGATGTTGTACCTGGACTGTTTAAAGTCCTGTTTGTAGCCCTTTCTTCATTCGCAAGTCCATTACGGTTTTGCATTTGTTATTCTTGGCTAAAAGTAGTCCGCCTGTAGTTAGAACTTGTAAATTGGACACATTCCTTTAACCGGTCGAGAAACGTGACTGTTAGGACATAGACATGAGTAGCTGAGGTGATCTTAACCTTAAATTTGGAACCCAGCAGCTAAGCTCATCGTATTGGTCACTAGCACTCTCGAATCTCTGTTTGTGATTAAGTCAGGAACTACATAGCACATTCTATTTAACTCTACACTGGTTTTTGCTCGTGTTTCTTTAAAACTCGTTGGTATACTTCGACCTTCAGAATGTGATCATTTCGAGCGAGTATCTCCAAATCGTTTCCGTACTAGGTCACTGATGTTTCCGACGGATTATCGGCGTACGGTCGGAGCCTCGCACTGATCAGTTCGAGCTTCGCTGGCTTATCTGAGTGTGCAGACTCCATTGATCGTTTAGTGTAACCGTCTCGTTTCACAGGCTTCAGTAGTCCAGCCGAGTTTTGGGTGCACCAGCCCATTGCTTGATCTCTCACACCCATCAATATATGTACCATAGCTATTGAATTGATAGGAGGCAGCATGGTTAACGAGTAACGTGGATGGGAGTTCATTTGAAATACAGGAGTTTTTGAATGAGCTGTGCAGCATAATTGTCTTGAGCACAATGCCAGACGATCACGGGCAACGAACATCGAAACCACAGTGTCTGTCGCCCATCTATGGCAATCGTTTTGTCCTATAAATCGAGAGCTTCTGTGGCCTTAGTCTGTCTCGTCTCGTTCCGTCTCTGTCTCGCCTCGTTCGTCCAATAAACAGTGCGGCCGTATCTCTTCTGATTTTCTCGGTTTGGGCCAAGCGACTGAACGCGTAACGAAAGTGACGATCCAATACACAGTGACAAACATCACATATAATGAATGCTTTTATAAGGTTGGTTTGGACTTAACTACCATACGCCCTTTGCGGCAATCAGTGATGTTCATGTTGCGAATCTCTGTGCTTTCCAAATTTACTATCGTTTACTGCCGTGGATTGATCTACTCCCTTGGATTCGGGTTAAGTCGTCAGTGCCGTTGATGGCTTCCGTTAGTTTTAACACCTGTTGTTTTAAGTGCTCCCGTTTTCTTCCGAATAGCCTCTCCTCGTCACATGGTTCATTGTACCACCCAAATAACCTAATCTGCCCTTACCGATTCATCCAGTTTGGTTTGCCTACACCATATTGTTTAGTCAAGCTGTTTGTTTTTCTAATGGTAAGCCAATATCTGACAGTCCTGTGTACGCGTATCTGCAGGCTTAGATGATGTGTTCGATATATTAACGTCGAATTTGACTGAACACGTATATCTTTCATTCCTAATCCTCACTGCGACAACGGTTCTTACATGCTTATGGTCAAATCAGGAACGTCAACTTCTCTTCTGGGGGTGAAGTTAGATTCGATGTTCGCTTGGCATGAAATTTGTGTACACGTACTGGACTAATGATTATGTTCCCTTGGGAATGATGGTCATTCGAAACATTTGCAACTGTGTCATTGCTTGTTTTCCTTGTGTTTTATGTTCTCCATTTAGAAGTTGTCAGAAATAGCAAAACTGAGAGAGGAACAAGCTGCTGGTACACAACTAGATGGCAATCAATTGAACAAAATGTCTACGGAGGCCGATTTACGTGCACAGCTAGCCCAGTTGACTGTATCTTCTTGATCGTGGGGAGACGAGTGATTTAACTTTCCAAATGTGAATTAGCTCGATTTCTATCGTGTAATAAAGGCTACGTTTTATCTGGGTCTCTTCTTCTGAATAATTCCTTTCTAGATTATTTTGAACGGTCTCATAAGTCTTCAAAAAATGTATCATTTCTTTGCTTGGTGATATATCAGTTGCCATCTTTTCCCGGATTGTTTTTTTGTTTTCTGTCAACGAGGTGCCTCCAATTGAGTAGAATTCGATATCTTGGTTAAATTTGTTAACTTTATTTCGATTTGGGAACCGATTGATTTTCTATGATGAGATTTTCAGTTCTATCGGTCAACAAAAACAGATAAGTTGAATGAAACTGATTAACTGAGCACACGTGAATGCTGTGGTGAAACTCGTTCAAAACGGGGCTTTCATTATCTACTTCCCACTCAATATTCGTTGACCGTATACTCGCGTTTTCAGACCCTTTGGTCACACTGGATGTTCTTCACACGGAACGCCTAAGCTTTCCGCTGCGGTAAACTCTATTCTCGACTTGAAAGTCACTAGGATGAAGTTGACACGGTCTGCTACCTTGATTTGCAAATGGTCTGTAATGCGAGCTAGAATCAGCTTGTAATTTAATGTAGTTCGCCTCCGTTATCGCACAATATGTCCATTGTTTTCATTGGTTTGCTGCACCCTGGTAGCTTCCTTGTTTCTATTGCGTACGTTTCTGATTATTGACATGTTTTCTTGTACATTCTTTTGTCCAATGCATTTTTTATATATTGAACCGAGGAATTAGAAATTGCACGGAAACGAATAACATAATCACGGATAGAAAACTGCGCTGAGATATCTATTTTAGGTAGAATTAACACAGTCTCGCTGCCGTGTTAAGTCTAGCATGCACTTATCGCATCACGGTATCAGCTTTCTTGGATCTACGTCGAATCGCGATGTTGCTTGTATATTGGCCACATTCTGCATTAATCGTATGATTGGTGTTGAGTCACGCAAACGGTCAACTCGATTGTCATGGCTTTGGTCACGACTAAGCTTTCTCATTTTCTGCGAGATATTTCAGACAGCGAATCTTAAAGACATTAACGACGAACGTGTAGTTCATGCAAATGTGCGTTAACCGATTCAAAGGGCACAAGGACTGCATATGGAAGCGTGCATTTGGAAACCCCAAAGGATTAGAACACCTGATTCGTGTTCTCACAAGCTTACACTGCCTTGATCTGTGGCTGTTTTCAGTTATATTCCTAAGATTAGCCGTTTTCATCACCCCAGTGGTCCACCAGAATTTGTCTGGCTTGGTCACTATCAATAGTCAGCTGTCGAAGCATAGATACTACAGACCAAAGTGCTCGTTTGTCTGATTCGACTTTGGGCACGTGGGCGATGCCTTAATTTGGTCTAGACTCGGGCAAGCTAATGTCAATGCTGTGAGTACATGCTGAAGTTTTTACCGCAGAAGGTTTTTACGTTAAGCGTTACTGGATTAGATATCACAGCCCAATGTTTTATCGGCCATTGCGTCTCATGCGTTGTCCTGTCTGTCTTTCGACGTTTTCATAGATTGGACGTTGTGGTCTTATGCTTATTTACTTTGTATGTTAACTTGTTCGTTTCAAAAGGTGCGTAGCACCAATTGATAAAAATGCACCGTTGTCTGTCGTTTGGACGTTTTCCAGTCGTCCCCACTGTGAATAGGGTTCCTGAGACTGGCTAGATCATTAGTGAAGCAGTGGAGTGTAGCAGTGACCTAGTACTATCAGTTGTCAGTTACTTGAACTGAAAAGGGATAACGATTGCCTTTGTGGTCGGCTGTTGGATGGTCCCTTTTGCTACGCGCTCAGTCATTTGACTCAAAACCGAGAAGAGACACGGCAATACGGTTTATTGGACGAACGATTCAGAATTAGGCCATTGGGGCTCTGAATATATAGGGTGAATCGATTACCATACATGGCCGACGGGACGCATAGGTCAGACTAGGCGATCATGTATGGCAGTCAAACGCAAAGCGAATTACACGAGACGGTTATTTATGACTGTCGGGCCGTTAGAACGAATCAGATTACAGTTCGGATAGCGTACCGGCGTTCGTCCGCACGACTGCAATCTGGTTGGCTCAGTGGAATGATACATATCAGTCCACGCGAAGCCGAATCGATCGACCAGCATGACGTGGTGTTTCAATAGACTGCTTCGTGCCTCATAGCATTGGCATATCACCAGTCTTTTATTCTGTTACTTTTCGTACATTGCCAGTAGCGGTAACGTGAAACGATGCAGGACAATTACATAGTTAACTTTACAGTTTTCATCATGCACGTTTTAGACGACTGAAATGGACGCAATGTTATTTATCGACCTATCCTACTTGATGGGAAACTGGCCAATTCGGGTTGTATAAACGCCAACTTACTACTGCTTAAATATTTCCAGTGGGTACACGTCATGTTAGATAACATTTCCCCCGTTCTGTGTACCCTATCAGAATGTGGTGTGCAGCTCCTAGGTGTTTAGTGTTATTCGTATTGTTAGGCTCAAGTTTGACACTGATTGCTTTACGTATTGAATCATCAATAGGTGGAAGCTGAATCGTACTTTCACTTCTAAGTCTGGAGTAGTTTTGGGCAACTTGGCTCGTCGTTGACGTGCTTCTCTTAAATCTGAAGTCCTTGTTCATCAGGCTACAGTTGCACTCTACGATTTTCAAACGTTCGCTAAGTGTTGAGCTTGTTAGGTGCATGGGGATTTCTGATAACTGACGTTTTCATTCGACTGTCCTTATTGGTTAACTGTAACGAGTAAACACAATGGAGGTTAGGAGACATATTTTTGTCCGCAGTGATCAACTTGAGAAACCGGTCATCACCGAACACGGTCTAAGCTTCTATCCCGATTTGTATGAGCTTAAGCTTCACATTGTGACTAGACCAACTTGTGTACAGATTATGTGAACGTTACACATGACCAAAACCAATTACGATGCAAACGACTTTGTTCAGTCAGTGTCAGAAAGAAAGTGATGTCCGATCTGGTGCAACATCCGGCTGAAGATGGGCGGAGCCCAAGGTGAGGATTAATATCTCTTCGAATCTGTCCAAATTGTCTGACTGTCTTGTCCAACAACGAGATCAGCACCTGTCTGTCTGTGCGCAGGATTGAAGCGGATGATTTTCTCCGGATTTGTTACTTCCTGACAGTTGACAAGAATGCACAGTTCGATAAAGAATGAACCATATATATATACGTGTGAAAGGCGAACACTGAGCGATGGGCGTTTATTGTGACGTTTCAAATCCAAACTGGGATCTGTTGTCGAGCAAAATGATGGTGGAAAAATTACATATCGGTTACTGGCTCGTCAGCATGTTTGACTCTCTATCACTCCTTTTAGCCGTGTTTGTGATCAATGGGGTGTAGTGTGTGTCGAGGTCGATGTGTCTGTTAGAAGCATTGTGAGAGAAGATTGATTTAAGGACTAGTCGTTCTTACTTCCCTTCTGGAGTGTTGCCAAACGTGTGAATTCTGGTCTACCCGTCTCAGTGCTAAGTGGTGTTCGTGCAAATGCTTCCAACTGTTTACCAGTTTCTCCTACGTAGGCTTGGTCACAGTCTTGACAGGGAATAAAGTATGTTACACCGGTTTGTTCATACGTTCCAGGTGGATATTTGATTCTGCAAAGCTTATCTCGAAAGTTGTTTGTTGGCCTATGGGCAACTTTTACCTCAGATTTTCGCACGATTTCATCTATGTAAGGCAAGGTGATTACTTTGTCTCTCGTGTGGTTAGAAACAACAGTCGATCGGGTTTCTGGTGCACGCGTTTATGAATGGTCTGGGGTAGCCGTTTGACGTGAATAACTCATACAGGTGTTCTCCCGCTTTTGTTATTATTCAAACGTACTGCAGTGGGTGGGCTACTCGACGAAACAAGGTTTGTACACAACTTCATTTTGTGCGATCGGATGGTTGCTGTTAAACGACAGTATATTGTCGGTGGTTGTTGGTTTGCGATATACGGTCGTCTGCATGGTTCCCTCAGATTGTCTTAATACTAGTACATCTAGAAATTGCATTGATGCGTTGGTTTCTGTTTCATTGATGAATTGAAATTCCGGTAAGACATTACTGATGGAAAATGTCCACCTCCGCACATTTAATGATAACAAATGTATCATCCACGTATCTCAGACACAATGTTGGATGGTACTTCTGGAAAGCTGTTCTTTCAAAAAGTTACATAACGACTTCACCAAACGGTCATGACAGCGGTGATCTCATTGGTGCTCCTTGTATTTTGTGATATATTGTATCTTCAAATTGTAGGTAAATTTTTGTGGAAAGTTGTGCTAGATCTACGACGTTGGCTATAGAAAGCTTGGTGTGTTCTTTTCATTGCACATTTTCCCGCATTTTATCGGCCAGTGTTTTTAACGCTAGCTTCTTCAGGATGCAAGTGAACAGTGAGCGAACGTCGAACGATACCATTGTTGAGAAAGTCGCGGATACTGCGTACATATGGGAAGTTATTTTTGAATATCGGTTGAATCAACCTGCAGAGAAATTTTGCTAAGTTTTATGTCAGAGCTCTCCCGGTTGAAACGATCGGTCTCATGGATATGTTGTGTTTATTAATTTTAGGCAGTCCGTAGAATGTCGGAGTGGGATTCTCGATAATTCTGATTTCCCTCAGGATGCTGTCACTGACTTTGTTTTGTTTTCTGAGTGTCAACAGTTTTCTGTTTAGTTTATTCCTTAAGGTTTTGATTGGCTCTTGCTTTCCCTATCGTTTGGTATAGACGGTTGAATCATTGAACATATCTTGAGCTTTTTGATACAGTCGCTTCTGTTTAGTAGGACAATAGGGTTACCCTTGTCAGATGGTAGGACAACGGCATTTTTATCGCTCATTAACGATTTCAAGGCTGATTTCCCCTTATACTATGGATGTTGCTTGATCTTTGTGATCTGAGCATACCGGTCACTGCTGCCCTAGCCTGTTGGCGGTGGTTGTCATCCAATAGACGTCTTTGTAATCCCGCTTCAAATGATGCAACGAAGTCAGCAATCGGGGCATCCTTTTTGTCAAAATTAGGCCTTTCATGAGGACCGCTCTTTCGTCATTCGGCAATTGGTGACTGGACAGGTTGTGCATTGTGCTGGACCGTATGTCCGTTCAAACTTCGAGTTCAACTTCGTCCGTTTCCTGGAGTGATTGTAGCTGGCGGTAATTGTTATCGCTTCTAGTTGTCTGGATGTTACTGTGTCTCGACAGAGACCAGTGCATTTGCCCTTAAGAATAATTATCTTCTGACGGCATGAATGAAGTCTTCTGTGAGCGTCTCCTATTAGTCCCCGTTTCATTTGGATGGCGTAGCGTTGTGTAATCCCTAGAGTATTTGCAGATGAGGCTGGCATGTTTAGTCGTATATATACATATATAAATATATATATATAGCCGTTGACTCGTGGAATGAAAAAACCCACTACTTTTAGGTTATGAGTTGTAAGTCTTGCCCGTTTATTTCTTGAGATGAGGGTTGTGTGGCTCATCTACTCACGGGGTAGAGGTATTATGAGTGATAGCTAGTGATTAGACTCATTGGTGAGACTTTTGTTCAGGTTGATATTCAGCGAGATAGAGGTGATGAATGGAGGGAAGCAAAAAATATCTCCCACGGACGTCATCTTATTAGTCATGATGTGTAGTTGTTTATATCCGCATAGTGTTCACATAGCGTAGATACCTTGCCTCGGCTTATTTTGTCATCAATTCTCAATGGTTCCGCGCATTAGTCCGCTTCCCGTTTTCTCGTTTTGTTGGCCTACAATACAAGTTACAGGTTGTAAAATTTTATCATCTGAAGCGTACATTATCTTGCATGATTGACTGACTCAACATCCGCTGCCAATCGTAGTGCTAGTTTCCTCGTAGAAATGCTGCGCCACCAACAGCCATTTTTTCCATCCGTTCACACCTCTTTCCGAACGTGCAGGATTTCGTTACATGTATTGTCCTTCTTGTTTTGTGTCATTCTCCTCACTGGCATCAGTGGGTTTTTTGAGTGATCCTTAGGATTTATTCTGTGCATAGTCATGACATGAATCAAACTGTCGATCACTATTGGTAATGATGAACTCTGCATGTCAAGTGACACTCATCCCATTGAAGACGTGACAGATGATCTTAGCTAAATCTGGAACCAGTAACGTGCGGGTCTCTGTTGACGATTCTTTGAAATTGTATAGCGCACTCTTTGTGCCTCACGTTATTCCCACTTGAAGGTTGGTGTGTGAAACTAAGCGCTAATTTTCACACGGACGTTGTTACTGAAAAATTTCCAAACTTTAGCTATTTCTCACATTTTTATCGTATTGAAATTTTCAGTAGTGTTTGATCCGAAGTAGCTGAGAAGATGAACAGATTTCGTGCATGTTTTTGGTCTCTACGCTATTTAGTTCACGTAAGACACGATGGTCGTCATACGTGGACATTCAGACAAGAATTAAACATGTACACCGTAGGTCGCATCGTTCAATCTTTGTAGATGATTGGTGTTATTAAGCTCCGCGATGTGCTCATGTTTTCTCTCACTATACCCTGTCGGAGCGTGCTTGTTTATGTTGTACATTCATCCAGAGCACTGCACGTGTTCTAACACTGAAGCCATATCCGTTCGATATTACCTTTCGGATACGGCTTGATGTAAAAAACCTGAAGTCGCATTTGAGACTCATTAATGAAGTTGGAGGGCCTCCACACAAACGTTCCAAAAATTTCCTGTGCTCATGGGATGCGGTTTTCCACGTTTGTGTGCCCTCCGCTCGTGCCGTTGTCGTTTCCGAATGCCTCACTCATCCCAGTATGAATGTTATAGGTAGCCCATGGGGACTGCTGTCTAAACCATGGGTTTTCTAACCTTTCGCTTTCCAAAATTCTAATTTCGCTGGCTTTTCATTGGTCAGCAAGCAAAACTCGATAGGCTTATGTTGAAATCCAGTAGGAAATAGTAAACATTTAAATAACGTGTATTGGACGGGCCTAATCTGAGCGATCACTATCGAGACGCAGAACGGCAATAGTAGTAAACCATTTCATTCACTTTGGGTAATCGGCTAACCACTCAACGCGCATGCTTGAAGATACAACAAAGGTAGGACGCTTGAAGTGTATGTCTGCTGAGAGTTGCAAATCTACTGGTGTACCTTTATGTTTACTTGTGTGCACTATTGGCGGAATCTGACATTGGTACAACTCTCATATAGAGCTCTCGGTTCAAACCGGCCAGACAAACTTTACCACGTTACTAATTAAGCCTGTGATCCAGTGCGCTTTTGTTCAACTGACGAATTTTATCTGAAGGGCAAAAGTCACATGCATAAGGTGATCTGGGACATAAATGAGCTGTTTGCTTTTTTGAGTCGTCTCTTGCAATAATGTACACAGTTAAGTAAGCGCTGGTCATCGTCTTCATGCGGAATCGCAACTGTCGCGTGAATTGCTAGTATCCTGCACTGTTGCCGTCAAAATAGGTCAGCTCTGTCCCGAGTTTGCTGTAAGGCTGGCACCACAGTGTCGTTAACAACGGCCGTCCTCACATCTGACGGACTGCGCATGACCAGCTCTGCTATCGATTGCAGTCTGGCATTTGCATGAAAACGTCGGCATAGCTCCTTGTTCGTGACACATCACCGATGGACATGTCACTAGTTTGATTGAATTCGCTTTCTTCTTCTTGTAGTCTGGTCTCAATACCGGCTTATTCGATTACTTTTCACACTTTCAATGACTAACCACCAGGAAAGGCAAACAGCTGGGAAGGACAGATGTACAGAATGCGGTTGAATTAGCTTAACTTGTGACGAAATACCTGGTCCTTGACGAATGAGGGAGGGAACGAATGATAGACATTAACGGGCTTGTGGTTGTGCAAGTGACAGTTGACAACTGGTGGATGCAAACCGGAAGTGTAGCGTTTCGGATACGAGGTATGGGAATAACAACAGGATGGAGCGAGCCGGGATTAATCGAATGGCATTTTGTCATCCGTAGAGGTGTTACTTGCGTGTAGACTACTGTTATGCCTACTTTGTGATTTGTGTTGTGTTTATTGATCCAGGATCGAGAATACAATTTCAGTGCTCACCGGTGACGTTGATGGATTCTAGCGTGAACCTTCTAGAAATTCTGCAGTCAGTCTCCCGGATCATTTGATGGATTCCATATGAGGTAGTGGGTTAAAGGAGTAACTGAGTCCAAATGTGCGGCCTCTGAGCTACCAGTATGGCTTAGCTCGATTAGTAGAGCATCTGTGGCGTCTGGGCATTTTGTTTTTGTTGGTTTGAATCCAGCCAAACTCTAAATTTTTCGCAGTTGGGTCTTTTCTAAACTATGAAAACTGTCACACTACTTATCAGTTAACGATTTATGTCGTTTTCAAAACTATATTGTGTATTGCGTGCTCATGGTATTAGAAACCCTTTTATTTCACTAGAGCTTGGTGGTGGCTAAATATAATTGAAATCAATATAGTAAAAAATCAACTCAATAATCTCTTCCGGTGGACTATTCGCGAAAAGTGACAGTAAGTCAAAGAAACACCAGTATTCGTATCATGAAATTGCTCAATTGGTTCAAAGTGTCTTCAAAATTAAACTTATTGTACGATAATCTTACTGGTTTCAATATGTCCCCGAGTCATCTCGTAAATTTGTGTTATGGGCACTTAATCGTGAACTAAATTATTGATATTAAAACGTGAAACATGTTTACTTTTTGGATTCTTGGTGTGCGGCTTCTTAAAGTTTCGAATTTTTGTCACTTGTTTCATCGTTAATAATTCTTCTTGAGGTAGCTCGGAAAGCTTTCGTCTTCCTTATTTTCAAGATGTCATTTTGTTTCATATCTGATGTAAGCCTCTTCGCATCATTAAAGGGGAATCGCATTTTATCAGTATAATCATTTTGGTCCAGGGTCATTGTTGTCAATCCTCCTAAACGATATGCTGGTTCGATCTTGGTATAGTGGTGTGCTCTTTCTCACGACGGAGGCGGCTTTGAACGGTAACAGGATGGGGCGCCCTAACAGTTATCACACTACGTCGTTTTTCCGGCTTTTGTAATCATTAGATCCGAGCTCATTCTCAGCCTGTCTAGAACGGCGAAGCATGTTGGACCTAATGAGACTTTCCATTTCTTCAGATGATTTCGCTATTGATGTGTTATACCCACAAATTCAATTTAATCGAACCTGAGATGCAGATGGTTTAGTTAGCCGAATAGATTTTTCGAATGGGCAACTGCCTATATCAGATTATTAGTTTACTGACACGCAAAACTCCCATCCAAGCAAAGATATCTCATGTTCTATCTGCGTTGACTCAGTCAGATAATAAATTAGATGTACATTTATTGTTCGGTAATCACGGTTTCTAGAGAGTGAGATTCTTACAGACTTTTCGTAGTTTACCATTTTATATTCGACAAAGAAGTCGCGAACGTCTGCATAAAGTAATGTATAACTCGTAAAAAAAGCTTAATCCGAACATCCATCATTTCGAGCATGACTTCTCACGTAATCCCGTATGTCTGTTGTTATCTGTCAGTGTTACCCTTATACTTAATCTTCATGTGCGCTCAGGCTATGCAAAATCTTATGCCGGTTTACGTCACATAGTTTACGTTTTTTTTACTTTCACGGGAACTTCTCGGACTGGATTAGTTTCACATTTCTGGTTTGTCAGGGCAAAAGCCGAGTGGTGCTAACCGGGTTCAGTGTTTGTCCTCTTCAGTCTACCGTTGTTTGGCAGTGGCTAGTTTCCGTCTGTCCCATTGTTTGCCGTAGGTCTAACACAGAAACATAAATTGAACATCACCCACAACTGGTCGTAGCTGTCGCACTCCCATAGACTTTCCAGTCGGCCCCTTTAGAACAACAGA
>JTDE01004346.1:12471-50617 GCA_014338405.1 Paragonimus skrjabini miyazakii
GCAAATTAATAGTTACGACGACAGTTACATGCCTATGAACATCAACATAAGTGATGCTTTGTATTAAAGTTTGTTAAAAGCACAATCATCGGAGTGCACTTGATTGTCCGTCGTATCTAAAGAATCACCGTACAGTTGTTGTACTGGCGGCCACAAAACCATGGACATATTTGGTGTATAGCTTAACTAGACCTGTTCTCGTGAACGGCTCCGCAGCAGAAAATATGCAACCACATGATTGATTTACTTCAGTCTTATCTTTCTTCTAATGCAATTTTCTTGTACCTGGAAAAATACAGTGTTACGTTTTTAGTATACTTAAATCTTGAGCAGTACATCGAAAGTAATTTTATTCTCTCAGTACAATTCACATCTCAAGCTTCACAAACACATGGTCGACGCATGCATGTGCAGACCCATACAAGGTTTTCCAAACAACTCTAATTTCTACAATAGAAGCAATGGACAAAGTAGGCAGCAAACAGGTAGCATACAAGTAGATAAGTGAGAGAAAATTCAGTTTGAAAATTCTGCAACGACATTACATTGTTAGTAAGAGTTGAACCAAAGTATTGTAACCTTGGTTACTGGGGACCACGTCGGAATTAGACCTCATTACTGACTGATGAAACCTTTAGAAAGCTGCGCCGACTGACGACGCGATAGATGTATATATATAATGAGCGAAAAACTAACCGTGTTCACGCCTTCTTGAGAACGGTCCTTTTCCATTACTGGATTGTGCGATGTCAATTGATGGTGAACAAACCGTCCGTTACCGTTGTTACAGCCTTTCATTATTCGATCGCAATTTCTGACAGCAAATGAAACCAGTGAGCATTCTGATGCACTGGCACTGCTGTTAGAAGCAGCGACGTAGGATATTCGAGTGGGTGAATTCGGCACAAAAGTGGATAGCGCACACGGGTTGGAAGAATCACCAGGCCCAGTTGGAGAGGGTACGAATGAGGGACAACTAGTTGTCGTTGGCATCGACGAGGAGCCTAACGAATCCGGTTCACTGCTCAAGACGGGAGTGCGCTGTAACGTTACTGGACTGTTCAAACGACTGGTCTGCCGGGATTCGTAAGGGCCAGACCCTGCTTCATCTGCACCCGGATCAGAGTTATTCTGAGAGGTAGTTGGTTCGGCAGCGGACCACGAACCATCGTCGTGAAAAACAACTTCGTCTAGTTCTTGTGTCGCAGGTGAGTTGAGAACGTCCAAAAAAAACCTTAAATCAAAATAGTCAGTAGAATCAGTGATGTAGGTTCAGACGGATTAAACAAAAATATGTCGTTTTCTGCTGAGTAACAGGATAAGCTTTGTTTCAGCATGAGTCGTAGTTAACTCGGAATATTCTGCGAAGAGCAAACGATCTCGGTTTGTTTACTGATCAATATGTGGATATACGCTGGCCGCCTTGGATTAGTAAGTCACCAGCGTACTCATAATGCGCCGTCTGCGAAGAGACGACGGGTAAGTTAGGGCCAGGTATGTCATATCAATATATCCATTCTATTTTGTTAATAATCGCATCTGCCAAAACTATGGTCGTTTGGCTACTGATTCGCTTCTCTTTTCAGAAATGTGAGTATCTGCGGTCTCCTACCCATTCTTTTCTTAAGCTTTGTTGGTGTATTCTATGATGAATGGTTCGCCTGTTGTTTTCGCAGTCCAACCTGAATTTTGATTTTCATTCTCATCCTCTCTGGAATGCAGTCACCTGCATTCGTATACTGAAATGCTTCTTGTATTACATTTTACACATCTTTCTTTTCAGTTCAGATCTTGTCATTGAAATTTTTGTGCGTGTCTATTTTCCGAATTATAAGGGTTTCCTTTTCGTGCCCGGAAATTAATTGGCTAACCAGCATTGCTCGGTTGGACACAAAGGCCCCATTCACACACCTACTGGTCTTATTCATTCGGGTTTACACCGGATACGTGGTGTGTGATTGGAACCGCAAATGGTTCAGCGCAAGCCACTTGGGGTAATGGTTCAAAGCGCAGGCGTCTTTTGGCTTCGGTCACTGTGACAGGCTAATCCGTTTCAGATTCCGCCAACCATGTGAATATATCAAACTTTTGTTCAAGAGGACAGATAAACTACCTCATGGAATTGTCCCTAAAATTAAACTGCACAACCATGCGAGTTGTTGAATACATGTATTGCCCCGAAGAAATTGAATGACGGTGTACAACTTAATTATTTTGAATTTTCAGTTTTGATCATTTCAGATAGTAACATTAAAAGAGCAGTGGAATGTTGACCAGGTGAACCTACTGAAAAGTAAGCCGCATTACATAGCAACATCTAATCACATTTTAATCATTATCATCTGAGTCATATCTGTGAGTACAATGACTCGGACTACCGTTGCTCCTGATAACAGTCCAGGAAGTTATAAAATAGTAAATAAGTACGAATGCATAATGAGGGAAAATAGAAAAAAAATGAGGCAAAACATGTAAGGTCAATAGAAACATAGATTGTAAACTTGAAAATGTTCGCAAAAAAGGTAGAACACAGTTTGGAGGAACACAGATTCACAACACAAGCGTCGTACTGAATTCGTCATATCAAACAGCGTTCTCAGCCGAAAGTGCACACTAGTCTTTGAGTCATAGGCTGAAACACCGTATTGACGCCAAAGTTCTATTTCGAATCCGGGTCATATGGTGTTCATCGAGCCCTCGTTTCCAACCGAACCAGGCAAAATGCAAACTAAGAACGACAGGGTAATCAAAAGGCCGGAATATGTGAGACGTGTCTAACAAATACCACTACGTACGCTCACAGAACAGATTTCATCTTTCTTCCACGAGTATACAAGTGAACCTCTTCTCTGTTAATACACTTACTGATGAGTAGTCGGGGATTTGGTTAATTTCAAGTTGAACATCACCCAGAATTGATCGCAGCTGTCGCATTCCCATAGACTTTCCAGTCAGCCCCTTTCGAAACGAAGCACTAGACTCGAGGTTCGTTCTCATTAGAGCTCGTCAGTAGTGCATATCATCGCCACTGCCGGGACTTGAACCACGGATACGCTGTTCAAGAGGCAACCATGTTTACCACTGCGCCATTGACCTCACGTTAGGCACGGCCGAATTATTATATGTGAGCGCTCAACCACTTTCGCTTGTGGGTAATGATCAGGTTGCCCGATCGTCTCGAAATGGAGACACAGTTACTGTCTATGGGGATGCGACAGCTGCGATCAATTGTGGGTGATGTTCAAAGTGAAATGAACCAAATCCCCGACTACTCATCAGTAATCTAAAATATCGCCTAGCAGGTTTAATGAGATCGGAGATTTCGACCTGTCTAGGAAGTCCTAATCGCGAGGCTATCGATTGGAGTTACCAGACAGTAACTGTGTCTCCTATGGACACGATCAGGCGACCTGAACCTTACTCACAAGCGAAAGTGGTTGAACGTTCACATATGATAATTCGGTCGTGCCTAATGTGAAGTCAATGGAGCAGTGATCAATACGATTGCCTCATGAAAGCGTGCGTAGCCGGAGTTCTAATCCCGGCCGTGGCAATGATATGCACTACTGATGAGCTCTAATGAGGGTGAAACTCGAGTCTAATGCTTCTTTTCAAAAGGGGCCGACTGAATAGTCTATGGGAATGCGACAGCTGCTGGATCAACTGTGAGTGATGTTCAACTTGAAATGTTAATACAGTGCTGTTTCCATTATAGGCAGCTAGAACCGGTGGCTGAAGACATACATTCACTGCGAGGATGAGAAGGAGTTCCCAGAGGGAATAATTTGGCAAATCTCATTTAGGATATAGGTAAATCTCTAGTTTTAAAACACTAAGTCTATTGCAACGTGGTACAATAGATTACATGCAGGCTGTTTCTGGCTAGAGACAAGAACGGGTAAAGTAACCGGTGACTGCACCGTCAACCGTGCGATTGGCAACCAGCGCCGTCATCAATGAGCTATTGAGAGCCCATACAGTCACATTTAGGGTGACGTGTATGCATGCACTAGCAGTCAATTGGATTCGATCCAATCGTGCCACCTTATTGGGATGGACATTGTTCACCAGTATATCACTCGATATTACAAAGCCGAACGTGGAAATTAGTTCCATCAGCTACACCTGAAAGTCAGTTCAAAAGGCGTGTAAGTGAAACTACGAAAACCGTTGGATGCATTAAGTACGAAATCAATGGCATATTACAGCTTCGGTTCTCCTCGCGGACTAGCTAATTACCAACACAGTTCCTTCCGGTTTAGCAACATACAAAACTACATGATCCATGTCCATCATGTTTGATATCATCACTTAATGATAATGGCGTCTTGGACAGAACTCAGCTAACGACCTCTTATGAGCGTCACTTGTATCTGTGCCAGTAGAACTGTTTTACTTAAGCTTTGATCAGTCGACTCAGTTAGGCACCACCCAACTCATTTCTACTCTGGTCACCAGTTGGAAAGCAGACAGTTGGAAGGTGGAGAAAGGAAGAATAGTATGGTATTCTGAGTGGAATAAATACAATCCGCAATGGGACTAGTTTGATTTTCGGTTTTCTGGTCAGGTCATGCATTTCGTACATCAACGGAACATCCATCGCACCGTGCATTGTTCAGTGTGGTTGCTGATGGCTGCAAGAAACCGCAAGGCTATGACCACCTTGATGGCTCGGCTGAGCAAAGTTGGGGAGTCTGCGATCATCCACACTGCTGGTTGGAAACACTCAGGCACGGTGGTGTGGCAGTCAACCGCAAGTTTGTGGAGTCATTTTCACGATGCTTTGTGGTTTTCGTTTTGTTTTCATTCTCTGCATTTTCCTCTCAATTTATCACTTTGTTGCTCCGTGAAATATTGCCAAGACCAATGACAGCCTCAGCCACAGCACTCATTGCTGCGGACGCGTTCCCATTGTTGCAGACGGTCGATATCCTTTTAGCCTATCGCCTGTTTATTTGTCTTACTAGCTGTTGGTGGCCTGGTTAAATTGGACCAATAGGTTTCTGCTTTCTGATTGGTTGATTGTCAGACTGATCATATTTATGCTTAAAACGACACATTCGTTTTGGTCACCTACTGAGTGGCAGAAATCCAATGTAAGCTCTCAAGTCTCGTGTTCTGATTCCGTACTGTTAGTAGCGGGTACAGCTCAAAATGGGAAATGATGATGAAGAATTTGCTTTTATGCAATTTGAGTCGACATCCTTACTATGCTGGGTCTTGTCAACTACACCGCTCACACAAAAATACTACCCTTAAGAATAAGCCTATTTTATTCTTAGAATGACACCTGGATGGTTCTCGGTCCGTTGTTGATCAGTAGTCCGCCAGTCTGCGTTTCGTTTATATTGTCGAACCCACCCGTTGTAAAAAAAAAGCTGGATGTTGATCTCCTAATGAATTATTACGTAAACTATGTCAAGCTGAGTGGTCGGTACTTGTCTACTTCTCGTCCAAGTGGCCAAACATGTAGTAACGTTTCAGTTTTGAAACCGCTGATTTACCGCTTCATGCAATCTTGTGTCACTGAATGTCTCACCAAACGGAGGTTTCGGTGATGCTGCATTAGAAAGTAGAGATACTAATGGATAGTCAATTAACGCGACAACCTGCGAGAGATCGTACAAACAGAAGTTAGATAATTCGGAATCTTATCAAGCGAACATGTTAAACCGAACCGGTGACGACAGAGTGTACTGTCACCTTTATCAGTTTATGCGTGATGTCATCCTCTTCCCAAGTCTCTCACAATCACCCATCTTCTCACATCTTTTAACAGGCCAGCCAACCGATAGTCCTGAAGTGACCGAAAAAATTCCGAGGTGGATTTTCCTATTTCCAGAAACCCAATGGTTCACCAAGTAGATTTCCTTTCATAATCTATCCTGCTAGGTTTCAGACAATGCTTACAGCATCTTGCTTCCTGTTTTGATCACATAACTAACACAGCAACGATGGTATTATATTGAATTACTTTTACTGATAAGTTAAGTGACCAGAGTTACAAATCTAGACAGCCCTTTAATCTTGCATGGAAACTAGGCTGGAGACAATATAATGGCAATTTTTTAGAAAACAAACAATCCGTTCGTACAGCAGTCCCAGGAGTTAACAATTACAATTTACGAGTAAAACATGATGCTTTATGGAGGGTGCATATTTTGGCCAAAAGTGGGCGTCCAACCACAGGGAAAGCCAATAAATCAATTGACAATCCACTGGGTGCAGTCTTTCCTTTCAGGAAGAGGAGGGATGCTTGTATGAGTAAAGCCACAAGAATGTGCGGTTTACCTCTACAATATGTAGATTATCTGTGCGATTGTTGGACCTATAATCTCCTCAAAACGGGTTCAAACGAAAACAATGAGGTGTAAGCTTGTGGGGTTCTAAAAACGAGCTGTTTCAGGCTACAGCCAGATCAGTTACAAGGACGATATTATATGAATCACGGTATTAGTTTCTACATTGCAAGGTGTTGGCCACTGCTATGCTGAACACTAGGTCACATACGAGTTAAACAGTACCAGGATATCCAAACCTAGAAAAGATTGGATAGGGAGAGCAAAGCTTGAACCAATAAATGTGTGATTAGTATTGGGCGTTATGCTCACTGAGCTAACTTGAGTATGGCAATGCCATTGCAATATGCGTAAGCAGTTGCTCAAACGACTGACAAATAACATGGAAACAAGGACGCAACAGTGTACATCACCTGAACTTACCCATCAATAAGCAGATCTTCATAGTACGTCTTCTTGTCACAGACCGGACAATTCCAAGATGGCTTTCGCTCGTTGATGATTAGGTAGGTGGTCGCATCATAACATTGCACGTGGCGGCAGGCACGACCGCGGACCGGAACTTCGATGCGACATTTAGAGAGAGGACATAACAGTTGCACCGGAAGGGTGTTAGGCATAACCAAATCGTTGTCGTCATCATCGTCTTCCGTCTGATTGTCTGTCATGGCGGACACCGTGTACGGCTGAGCAGAAGTGGATTCCCTCGAACAAGGTCCCAGTTTACGTATCAGTTCAAGCTATAAAAAATAAGGACGGCATAAAAGCATCGGTCAACAGTTTTGACGAGAAATGGTGACGACTTTCGTTTAACCGCCAACGCACATTTCTTAAGGGTAAACGAATAACATGGTTTGATTGACATGAGACGTACCTTTCAGATGCAGTTGAACAATGCAGCTTAAAGCACTCGCTGTATGACATCGACAACCATTCAAATATGACGCGAAGCCGGGACGATCGACAGTTGAATGATGAATTTTCGATCTCCACTAAACAGTAAACGTCCTGAAAACTATTATAACACACCTCATATGGGTGAACTCCCGTAAATAATGAACACCGCATTTTTATAAACTACATGCCCCAAAACCGCGTTGAATCAGTTCTTACTGAGGTTAGAAACCGGAAAATTGAATTTTCCTTGAGCAGATGTCGGCAATAAGTGCGTGATGAAGAAACAATTAGGTTACTTGGTGTCTATCACGAGTTCGGTTGTGAGTACTATTCACGTTCCAGATGGATCTGTAAGTCTTCAGCCTATGTCACTAAGTGTGGTCAGTAGTAACAACTTATCGGTGCAGAGTTAATTTCCACGTTTTATCAACTTTAGCAAAATAATAAAAATGCCTCTACTGTTTCGTGCTACACAGCTGTTCACTTTTTCCTCGTGTACTGCGTGATACTGTTTTCTGTCTGATTTATGCAAGTTGCAATGCATACTACGCGTCCTTGTAAACATATGGAAAACAGTTTCAAAAAATCACAAAAACCGTCCACTACATACTTGTAAACAATGCTATCAGGCGATTATGATCGAAGGCCTCTTACGAGACCAGAATTTGTGTAGACATATTTGATGTTAGTCAAAAATGTCCCTCCTCCTTCAAAGTTTTGTGACCACACAAGTGGTTATGGAGGTAAGCAACCGAACATTAGTCTACGCTAGAAGGAGGATGTAGGTTTGCCGGGGAGTAACAGTCGTGTGTCGTTGACCGGTGAGAGTTAATATGAATATGAACTATAGTTGGAAGAACACAACATAACGGAGCTGCGGATCGTGACAAGGTATACGAATCCAAGACCAGTAACATGTCTGACACGTCCACGAAATTAAATATACCGTGTCTTAAAAGTGTCCATATTCTCTTATTGGAACATGCCTGAGAGGCTGTGTCCTTGTTACTTGCCCAAAGTTATATCGTGCACTGCGAAAAAAGCATATGTGTTTACGTCGTAAGAGCACTCATGCTTCCAAAAGCATGGTTCACCAATTCACAGAGTATTAATGTAGCCTATGAAGTTTTATTTTATTGGACCCGGATGAGCAGAAATCACGTAACCTGAGAACATACGCAGACAAGTTTAGCCAATCAGTTAGCTGCGGAGAGAGCAAGACTGATCGAATGAATACCGCGATAAAAGAGAGATAACCAAGTAGGCTAGCCTGTTTTATGAGTGAGTCAAAATTCAGAGAAACCACTAAGAAGTTTAACGCCAGACATCTTAAGGTTTGTGGAATAACTGTAACCACAATACCCAAGACTATATGCCAACAGAAATTCATTGGGAAATTGAAATGATCAACAAGAGGAATATTCCAAGTGAACAAACGAAGACACTGGATGGAAGATTTATTAATCGTTCGCGATCTCCAATCATTATCATCAAACATCAAAACCTCCTCAGTAAAGCGATGAATGTCGTGCTCTATGTTAACACTGATATCACCTTCATCACCATCACCATAATAGCGATGAGCCTGATCAAAAAGTACTGTGGTTCGGGCTGCCACTCACATCAACAATGATGTGAGATATTCTAGAAGAAAAAACGTCCCTGAACAGGTTAAAAGGATAATAAAAGAAGATTAAGCGGAAGAACCGGGAATGGTATGAATGTAGGTAGACCGTTAACTGCGGCACACTGTTATCTCGGATAACGTTTCCAACGAGCGATCCAAGTGATCACAAGGACCCCAGCCAGGCGATACTTACCCAGTTTCCTCAATGGAATAGTCAGGGTCTTCATATTTCGTGACCACGTTGCTGCTTGACCACCGCGTGATTCGACCCAACTGTTGGTGGTCTCAGTATATAATGCCGTGTACGGTAAACAATCAGATGACATACGGAGTACGTGATCCAACCATCGCAGGCTGTGCCACGTGAGCAGTTGACCAATTGATCACGCATTCCGAGCGTTCCGGAACACGCGCCAGCGAACGGCCGTATTGCTCAAACGATCAGTCCACGTAATGTGGGCTGATTGGCGGAGACAATAATGGTCAAACACAGCAAGTCGGTTGAAATCTTCGTTACGAAAAGCCCACATATGCAAACTATAGAGTAAAACAGAACGCACGCAAGCTTTAGGTATCCTTCTCATCAACGACAACCGGAAGTCTTTACGATGCTACAGATGACGCAGGTTGGCAAAGACAACTCGTGCTTTGTTATCCTCACTGATATCTTATGAGCAATATTACAGGCTGACGAGATAGTGTTACCCAAGTATGTGAAACTGTCCACAGTCTCAAGCGGGTTGCCTGCAATAAAGAAGGTAGAAGCAGTCTTGGAGTACAACTCAGCAATTTGAGGCCGCAAAACTAATTTCGCACAAACCAGCTCGGTCACTCATCTTATTCAGCATGGTCGGCATGTGTTCGTGTTAAGTAAGACAATGCAATCCGCATACTTCAGGGTGGTCAACCGAACGGCAAGAAGAAGCTCGACACCAAGTTCAGTGGACTCCTCAAGCGCACCCTCCAGAATGTCGTCCATGACCAAAGTGAACAGGAGGGGGAAATCGGACACCCCTGACGAACACCACTAGAAGTGATGAACGACCGAGACAGCAGTCCATAAACTCTCATCCTGCTTGCAGAGTTGGCATACAGTGATCTCAACAGATTCACGTATTTCCCTGGTACTCCCTTGCGGAGAAGGCAGCTCCAGAGAACGTTACGAGCAACTGAGTCGAAAGCAGCCTTTAGGTCCAAAAAGACCACGACCGTCGGCTGTCTGTAAGAGTGCCGATGTTCCAAAATCTGTCGCGATGTGAAAATGTGATAAACACGCCCACAACCGGACCGAAATCCTGCCTGTTCTTCGCGTATTTGACTTCCTCTCAGCTTAGTGAGCTGACGTATAATGAGGACAGTGGGTAACTTGGACTCAACAGAAGATAGAAAACTTGGAGGGTAAAATAGAAGGAGAAAGTCGGAGTGGATGAATATTGTCACTGTCGGGAGAATAAATTCTGATACTTCTCCGTCGTTTACGTCGCGGAACTGGGTTTGGTTGAGTGATCCCATCCTGACTCTCTGACTGAAAGGTCTGAACTGTGAGACGACAGAATATAGGGTTCTCTTGGGGGACCCTACCGGAACTAACGACACAAGAGTCCGACTCACGTGGCACTGAGAGGTTTGTCTAACCCGATGGCGCATTGAATACGACACTAATCTCTGATTCTGAGCACTGCTGCGCCAAGCGGATATTTTCGACGCTACGCCGGGCTTTTGGATTATACCGATGTTTTTCGGTCGTATTAGATAATACGTTGGTGATCATGGCCAACCGTTGAGTGATCAGAGTGCTCTTTGTTTGTGGTACCTTCCTACTTATTCCGTATTCAGGAGGGTCGCACCGATGAAAATAATCTTGTTGTGTGCTCATATGGTCGTGTCTCACCACCTATGTACTCCTATACGGTCAGTGGTACAACAAATAACGTCATGAATACAACTGCCTGACTGACTGTTCCCTTTTGACCTGCAAGGATCGAAGACCTAGTCAGCATAGCCCACCGGATCAAAACAGCACACAAGCCCGACCACCACGTCAAGGTGGCAGAACAGGTTACGGTATGGTTGTTAATTATAATGAAACACTTGATGGGCCACCTATTCTTAGCTGTTCACATGGACTATTCAACAATGTATTAGTGGGAAGGTCATAAAGTTAACCTAGTGGGATGATTGCGAAAACCTATTGGGAATAAATCCGCCATTCTACGTTCCAAGTTGGCATGATAAACATTGTCCTTCAGTGTTTCGTGAAAGCTTGAGAGACTCAGCGTCCTGAATTAACTTCTGTCAAATCAGTTTCACAGTCGACATGTGCAATGATAGCTGGACACAGGAATGATTACTCGGTCTACTCATGGTTCATAACAGTGCGTGTTATAACGAAAAGTGATCTGTCTACTGTCAAGTTCGTATATTCCCGCGCCGTTAATGTGTATCAACCGAATTTCGAGCTCAGAACACAGTGAGGCTTTCAGTTAAACACCCTGCGCATAGGCAAATGGGTCTATGCGTTTGACTGTTCTCCGTCGTGGATGTTCGCCCGGCACTCCCCATCCACTGAGTCAATTTCGCTGGTAATGACTCGTTTAATTTCTCGTGTTGTCCGTAATCCATCCGCTCTGGGCTTTGACCATATCCCGAAGCCACATCGAAATATTCCACTGAGTGTTGGAATAATCGCGTCCAACGCGGTCACCCATCACAATATGACTGAGTTTGGAACACCAGGTGTGTCTCAGAGATAGACTGTTGTTCAATTCCAATATAAACGGCTAGGCCGTGGATAAAATAGGATCAGACTGAACACTGAACGATCAACGCTGAAGGGTAACTTTCGATTACAAAACCGAAAGAAAAACAGTTACTCGCGGAGAAGGCAAAAGTAAGACACCAGTGCCAGTCAATACTTGTGTTTCAATGGAAAGGGAGCGTTTGTTTGAAGCAGAGTAACACCTCACACATTGAGAACGCGAGTACGTATTACACCTCCGCAGGAAATAAAATCTTTCATGAATTCGCATTTATAAACAATAACACAGCATGAGTGCTAACTCACAATCTCCACCCGGGAACGTTAGGAGAGTGCGGCTAGCCCAATACAGTGATGTATCTGTTGCCGTTGTCTGGGGAGTGACAAGGTTGAGAAGAGGAACAGCAAAATTCATAATGAGATAGACTTCTTGCAGATGTCTCATTAATCGCACTGGCAGCTCTGCTGTTTGTCTTCAAGGCGTAAGCATCTTTATACATGGGGGCTTGGCCATTCAGATTCTATTCCTCTCTTCTTTTTACCTTTAAGCTAGAGGTGTGCTATTCATCTGTATCTGACCTTATCGATAAACGCGGAGATTTCTTCCTCTTACAGACAGCCTTGGTACCGCTCCCGGGTAAACATGACCTTCAACGAAACCCGAATCGTCATCGTTCAGAGTGAATGCGAAGAGCCTTACGATAATCGTGAAAAAGACACTTAAGACAGAGATGATACAAAGTGTACACTAAATTATGACGCAGCAGCCTTCAAGTTGCTTACCGTGTCTTATACTGCTTTAGAACTGTCATCAAGCTGGGAGAGCCTTGGCATAACTTACCTATACGATTTTGTTTCTTGGGAGAAGTTCCACACTGCTATGAATGAGACTATTTAAAGTTTTCGGCTGAACATGTTCGATTGTAGAGTTGATCAGAAAAGGAGAAATATGTAGGACTGTATTGTCACACTCTACAAAAGGGTAGGATAGTCTGGCATCAGTCGTAATTCTGTTTGAGGACCGACAATATAACGTCTTGTGCATGCATATTGCTAATGAAGTTTACTACACCCATTTGAAATAGGTGACAACGAGGATCTCATAATGGTAGACAGATTCAATGGTGTGAATGGTGCAATGCAGTTCAGCTGCATCACACCTGTGACCTGGTAGGGCTGGACAATGAAATTTGCATGGAATTCGGCTTGTAGTTGCTTTCTCAATTCCAGGAATAACCTAACAGCTTAATCGTGAAATGTGAGCCCTGTTTGTGTACAGGTATGGCGCATTTAATTTATGAGGTCCCTTTTCTTTTTCCATCTGTAGATTAAGGCAACATCATGTTTAAGCCTCATCATTAATCACTGATGTGTTACTGTTGATGACGATCTTAACAATTCGTTTGCAATGCTACTGAAATAAACCATGTCCGTTTAAAAGCCTGAACATATAAAAGTCACAATAGGAAACACAGTAGACATACTTTCATCTGGTCTGAGGGTTTGAAAGCCACAGACTGTAGTAGTTGACAAAGATACTGCGGAGATCGTTTGTGCATTAAGTAGATACCGACTAGGCTGTATACAAAGCTCGAATAGTCGTGCGTCCACGTGATCTTGATATAATTGTGCATTGCGGGGGAAACGAGAAGCTTTGGGAGGCAAAGTGAGCAGAAAGAGCAGGAATCAATAGAGTTAGTACCCAAATTAGCCACAAATTTACAAGTTCAAAGAGAGTCGAAGCAGCTGAAGGAAAGATGCAGAATGAACACTTATTTGATCTGTTATGAACACAAGCTACAATGGGATGAAATTGTGTACTGTATGGCGAATAAATCAGCAGACAAAATTGTGCAATTCAATTGTCAATCATAGACATCGTTACTATCATATAATCAAGTGAATCAATGAGTCGTGCTGTAACCGAAAACCAATGTGAGGCAACCAGTGGAGTAAATTAGCAACACAGACGATTGGACACGTTTGAGCAGCGTTAAGACCGAGCTCTTATTCCAGCGTCTTACAATAGACTGTTATTCCCATTGACAAGACACTCATCGTTTCTTGTTGACGTAGTGGTGGTTATTCTATCCACCTTTTTGCCGCCTCTTGATTGGACAATGGCTTACAACCAGTAACGATCGCTTGCTACTGGGTGTAGTATTATCTTGAGAATCTGTAAGCATTCTGCCAATATGACAAACATATTCAACCATGTCTATTTGCTACTCATTATAGTAGGTTGCGTAATTACTGACTGGGACTTGCCGCGCAGCCATTACAAGAGACAACATGCAAGATCTGCCCAGTAATGAATCTCAAGGGTATGACGGATAATCACTCATATCAGTAGATTATATCCTCACTCTTGTGTGGACAGCTGAGTGTCAATCTATCAGCTTTCTCAATCGAATTCAGAGACTTCAGTCGTGTATTTGCTATGTTGTATAGACAATCGAGCAACAGTATGCATTCGTTATGAAAGCTGGCTGGCACCGTTGCTTTAGACGTATTCATTTCGACCTTAAAATATCAAGTCCTGTAATACGCATTTTTGTAACAAAGATAAATAGTGCACAATCGATATGACTATTCTTCCCAAAAGGTATGTCCAGACTAAATGAGTTATAAATACAATTAGAACAGTGTAGATGTACAGTCAGACAAAGATAAAAAAAAAAGGACAGCATCATTTTTAGCGTCAATATGAATTCACCCCTGAAAGGATATTGTTTTCGCTGCAATACGACTCAAACTACCTTACAGGTCTCTATCGGCTGATGAGAACATTATCATCTTGAAGTATGTGGCCATTTTGGATGGACAATATAACAGTAAATTTTCTTACAGCAGGCCCATGTTATTCAAACTATTGAGGAGCGTGATCCAGAAAAACCAATTCAATCGTTTCAACTGGCCAAACAGTAGCTCATGTGTGAATTGAACTACTATTATCATGGATCACTATCGTTAAATCATCCAGTTTTAAATAGTTGCACGTGTATCCTTACATCTAGCCTCCTGCGGCGAAATCGTCAGATCGCTTTCCACATTCAAATCGATAGCCAAATTCTGGTAATTGGTCAAAATAGCGAGCCTAGTGGAATTGCGCTGAATACAATGCAATGTGAATAGATAGTTGGAGGGCATGCAGCAAAAGTTATGTAACCTATCAGGACCAACTAAACAGCAGCAGTAGCAACTAACCATTCTATTAATTCTGAGGGAGTGGATAGTTCACCAGCGCACCTGTAAAAATACGACTGGTGAGTGGGCCGTGCTCTTTTTAAGTCAGGTCCGAGTTAGTTATCTGTATCCATGTTTTGTCCGAATGGGTACGAAGACGATAACACAACTGGTATCACACGCGAACATCGAAGGAGTGAAAACACACTTGGAAGGAAGCGAGTGCCTCCTTCATTAGTCCATGTTACACACACGCGGTTTGCGTTGGGCATTGGGATGAACAGCAAACCACTGAACACTAAGACAGGAATGAGATACGGATCATACGGATATAATACACTTAACGGACGACAAGATTTAATTGCGCGTTTACATCTTGCATGTAATTTCCATCGTGCAAGTGGTTTTCAGCGGGTGGTTCCATAGAAATTTGCCCGACCATAAACCAACTGACTTCGGCTAATGGTCATGGTATGATAGGTCAACCGGTCACATTTACATGAGCACATCTGTATGACATCAGGAGGATTTCCCTGTAATAACTTCTTCCACTGTGCTCGTCCCTCGATGCTTCGTCTAGCGTATGGTCCCTAAATATTGTCAATCCTCTCTCCATGTGAAGTACAGATCACCGGAAGAAGAAAAGCTCGACGTCTCAGTGGTGAATGAGCGTGGTAAGTCCACCGTTAGGCTTATTTGTCCAGCATTCTTTGACTACTGTTACATGCATGTATGCAACAGTTTGATTTCACAAATAAATCGCGATGTGCTAACGTAAAAAACTCAACATAGAAGGACAAATCTGTCCTCTCATTCGCTGTTCCAGAATACAAGCCCTTCGATTTAAGTTTGTGATAGACAACTAACATCCAGATTGGTCCTCCGTTTCCAACAACTTTTGATGACATCTCAACATGTGACTGTATTATGATAAACAGGTGTCAGACTCACAGCGGCTCAAATAACCAAACAGTGTTGTCACCAAATAGTCAACCAATATGGGCACAAACAGACAAAAGCATAGTTACACAAGAAAAACCGCTCCATATACTCTACCATGACTTACAAATGGAGTAATGTTGATCGGTCGTGGATTCCTACGCCCGTCCAAACCCGGTCGGTTACTTGGTAACAGAGGAGGTAGTTGGATTGGGTGGCCATTCACATGGATAGCTAGGTGCACTGGCAAACTGTCATCGCTCAAAGGTAAAGGATGAAGCTCCGGATGGGTCGGCTGGAGTCGAGAACTTCGATTGGTAGTCAAACCGTAGGCAGCAGTCAACTGCTGACAGAAACTCGGATCCAACCGAGCGAAACGCATGATAATCTGTACACCAAAATCCATTCTTTCATCTGGTAATCGCCGGCTGCACCAAACAAGTTCCAGCGAACGGAATCACAGATAAGATCAGTGATGTGTGAACAAATTGAGAAAGCGAACAGGAAATTCAACGAGCACAATTGCATACAAAAACTTTTACACCATAATCTTTGTACAAAGACTGAGAGGAAACCGCGTTGTTTAACTATGGTTCATCAGAATAGAACGCAACAATCCAATCTACCTGCAAGTATATTTACGATGACTAGTTGTACGATGGTGGGGGGGGGGTGATTGGTGTCGATTCTTGTTAACCAAAAATAGTGTGTGCATGCTTGCTCGGTTTTGCGGTGTTCTCAATCCATTCGAGAGTCTAGAGCTGTGTGGCATGCGATACAATTACCTCTGTAAACCGATCAGATACTCGACAGATTTGAGTTTAGTTATACGAAACGTTACGAATAATGGTGTATTGAATACCAAAAAATATGATATTAACAAAAACTAGAGGACAAGTGCGACAGAAAATACTTCGGGTATACCCAACTCACTCGCATTCATTGTCAGTCCAACGTATCACCGTAATCTGGATGGCCGAATGAACAAGTGTCCATAAAAACACACCCATTCGCCTTGAGATTTGAGGTAAACCGAAGTCAAGCAACGAAGGAAAAACCAATCATCAGTAAAACCATACACGAATTTTGGGTGGAATGAGCTGTTTCATTTCGTTTTCAATGATAAGCTATCAGACAGTCTCGGTGATTCATTGCGATGGTGATCATTCAAGAACGAGAGATGGTGACATGATCCGAGCAAAAAATCACCAAGGGTATTGAAATTTCCCGAAAAAGTCTTGTATACATGCACAAACACGAACAACTGACAGTTTAACCCGTAGGTGGTGTGGATCGAGTCGCTGTCCGCTGCAACAGTGACGATAATAAGTCTACCAAAAAGGCAGATAAGATTAATTAGAAATGCCGTGCCGTGTCATCCACTGCGATAGGCTGGATAACGTTCTCAGGCCCCACTGAAATGGGCCATTACGAAATCTCCAGGTGACATTTTCCGATTTGCCTAAGTGAATAGCCAGGGTCCTCAGAAAATACAAGCATCTCCTGACTGATTACTACGTGGTTGAAGACAACTGTAGTCATCGTGCTGAGTAACGCCCAATGAAGTAAAAACACAAACCAGCGTGGGAGGTTCTTTCAGGCGAATGACGATTGCACGTTGAAAAATAGTTATCAGCTTGGAGTTCCCTAATCGCATAACGCACAGCTTTTGCCCACGATCGGCAGATTCACAACAAGCCGGGGTTGCAAATGTAACTGAACAGCAGGACACCGATCAGTCTACGATCGTGCTACAGTTAACTCTGCAAGTCACTTGCGTGATGTGTACTTCGGAACTGTCGCGTTAGTGGACGATCACTTAGTCAAGCAGATAGTGGTGGCCGTTTCGTGGGTGCGTCCAAGTCGCGATTTTGGCCGTATCTAGCTGCAAACGTGTAGCTGTGATAGTCGGTTCGTGGCTAACAAATAAACAGGGCAGACGGTCACCGAGGTTGTCAAGAGTATCGACACCACGAGATTCACATAAGCCGTTGTGTTGTGTCCAACCCTCAATTTGAATACTTCCAGAAGATGCAGTCGGTAGTGTATCAGTGTTGAGCGACTTACGGTGATGAGCTGATTGTGGAACTGGTCCGTTCTGTCATCGGGACGATAAATAGTTGGACTATAAATACCAAGAAAAGTAACAGACTTGACTAAGTCACAGGTATACGGACATTGTTCGAAGGCTGATATCCTGGGGTTCGCTCATCGTTACAGAATTAAAGCAGATATCGTGCTCCTGAACATATATCGGAAAACCGATTCAGTGATAGATGGAACCAACACCAAATAGCTCGGGGTAAACCTTGGTCTGCAAGCCTTGTCTCATCCAAGGTATTGACACCATTACAATTAGCGCGGTGCAGTACTCCATCCGTTCGGTGTTGCATCGATCCAACAGCGAATGCACATTCCATGTCACAGTAGACTGCGTACATGATTATGTCTCAGGTCGGCTTTAGGGCATCACCTGCAGCCTCTGGTTCAACAGCCTGATCAGAAAGACGACAGGATGTAGTTCTCTTGGAAAACTATACTCGGGATCTATAGCTTAAAAGTTCCATTTACTTGATAAAAGGGGACTAGTGTTGTGACCGCACACTCACTTGCACGGCTGACGTGCATTCACATACACTGGATAGCAGTACGTTGTCATTCGCACTGGTGGCAGTCCCCCCCATAGTGCGTATACACTATTCCGACAGTCGTTTCTGGTGCGTCGTCTTTTTGGCATTGAAACTTGCCCTTTCGTTCCCGAATGAGCCCAGCCTCGTCTGTGAGTAGTATACCACTCACAGGATGTGAAAGAAACGTAGCCAACTGTGGCTGAGACAAAAACCAAGCAGTTTTGTGAACCAGATCAAAAAGCTTAACAAATAATCAATGGGGATGTGGGAGCTGAGTGGTATTCGGATCGCATTAACCAACTCCCCCCCCCTATTATTTACCAGTAACAGCAGTAGACGTGGTTATGATAAACCTGTGGAATTGACGGAGCGTGCACAAAACACGAGAAAGCGGGTGGAGAGGAAGAGGGAAATCAAGATTACGACTTAACTGACTGGATAGACAATATTTTTAAAATCGAAAAGCCCTCATTTTATCCTGATCCTTACCAACGAACCCGCATCCTTATAAGAACTGCCTTAGCCCGGATTCATCAGAGACACCTTGGTAACTGCGTTCGCTACAAACTCCTTTGCAAAGAGAACGATAAGAGCCGGAATCAAGTTCCACTCAAAAAATACGTCAACAGGATGAAAAAATCAGACAGAAGTTTCAAAGCTGTTAGCTCACCAGTGGTAAGTAATGGTTTCCGCCTGGTCGCTTGTGAAGCGTAACACAACCGAACGGTCATATGAGCGACGCCCGGTGGCAAACACGATGCGCGACGGAGTCAATACTTGCGGGGATTGGAGCACGTCAATTTCTTTGAAAAACGGTGATTCACGAAATCGGAACCCAGGGATACTGGCCGGCAGACGCAAACAACCATCGACTAAAGAGACGTGCAAAACCATAGAGAGAATAGCTTGAAGTAGACATGCGCATTGCGGTGACAACCGCATTCAGAAGTCAACGAGTTTTGTAGCCAACGCTCAGTAAAAGTTGATTTCACAGTTACAAACGAATATCTGTATAGCAGTAGCCGACCCAGGGAATACTGTCAAATCCGGAGGGCACAACTATTATTCTACACACGTCAACCCACAAAGGCACTGAATGTCAATCATGGAAGACAATACATAATGAAAGGCAAACCATACTGTTAAGAGGAAGAGGACCGTATTCACGTGGTATTTGGAGTTTCGGGGATGATTTAGTAGAGCCATTCAGATGGTCCAAATTCAGACGCTGTAATGTAAAAAAAACCTTATGATCATGAGTGATGCGGCTGTCGAATATCAACTTGAGGCAGGCGATTGACCAAGACGATATGAAGAGATCCGCCCCAACAGGGAAGACGCATCTATTTTGAAGGATGACGAGCGAATTTTTGTAATGATCCTATCGTATCAATTGGAAGTTATGAATACATTGCAATGTGACAGTGTTCTAATTTGAGCCATTTAGTTTTACCACACAAAACCATGCAGTCAACTGCAGTTGAAAGGTGGCAATGCTGATATATAAATGAATGGATTCTGTGTACGTTAGATTGGAAACAAGTATGTCATCGCACCGCTTAAATAAACGATCTGGGATTCCAAGCTTACATCTATCTGTCTGCCTGAGTTGGTACCTAAATCACAACTCATACTGGTCGGTAAGAAGTCTTCTAAACAAGAAATAACGAATAAAATTACTTTAGTTATTCAACTGCCATCAGTTGGGCTGAAGACCATATTGTAAGCTAACCAAACTGACCACTACAAATGGCGGTACTCAGTATGAACTCAACAGGTATAAGTAGAAGAAGCGCAGCAGAGAATGACATTGATGATCACAGAAGATAACATTCAGCTAATATGCAATGTAAAATGTATCGCAACAGTAAGATTCATGCCAGTTTTGGCATGTTGTTGTATCTTTAAAACGACAGTTCAACTAGACGGGAGGGACTTTCTAAACATTTAAACGCTAGACAATCAGTTTCTGAAATCCTGAGCAGAAGGCATCAAAAGGAATAAATGTGGAAAACTGGGTTACCATACAACGCCCGAAGCTATTATGCAAGGATATTGTATTCATTTGTTACAAGTGAGGAAAACTAGAAGGATTTTGAGCGTTCAAGAGACAACTCAAATAAGCTCGTCGGTTGACTGGTATCGAATCGATATACTTTAAACAGTAGCCAAGTTCGAAGTTGCAGGCCAGAATTCACTCATCCCAATACACGCTATAGCCAACTCCCAACTAAGCAAACGTAAGTTGTTATTCGTGGACAATAATATTTGAACATTCCTTGTTGTAATGGTTCGGTTCTATCTGATGTGAGGTCAATGAAGTACTGAACATCAAAGCTGCATCACAAGCATGAGGATCATCAAGAATATAACCTGTTAACCGATGGTCCAACGGTAACGATACCTGACCAACAACTACAAGATCGTCAGATCGCGCTCGGCACCCACGAATACACTCGTCTGAATTTGAGCAACGTTGGAACAACCAGTACACATGTGTTTAGCATGACAGCGGACAGGTTGTGGTATACAGTGTAAACATATTTCAATTGAAGAAGTCTAATCACTGCGAGAAAGTTGAGTATAGAGCTGCCGATCGAAGTGGACTAGTCGGAAACGTTTATCAGCATGAGAAAGCTAGGATAAAATGTGTGCGAGCTGTTCAACCTGTGAAGAAAAACAATTTGTGGACAGCTGCTTAATATTATGGCGCAAACAGATACCTTGATAAACATATGGACCGCAAAAGTCCAGATGGTGTTGTAACCAAGTCAGACTGGAATTACCTTAGCCTATTCAGGAAGTTAATGAACCACATGTTTGAATCAAACTGTTACAGCAAATCTGATTTGAACTCCAGTCAGTTACATATTGCATTTTGATAACAACATAAGTAGGATCACAGATTGTTGAAGACAGATGTACACTAAAGTCCATAGAGAACAACATAATACACCGTAATTAGTACAGGACTTACCTCCAGCCAGTGTGATGACAGGACCTATGGGGGCGCTCGAGAGGAAGTAAGTAGGCCCTTTGTTGTTCTGTATTTCACCGTTTGCAGCACCTCGGGAGGGAGATACGCATTCCGTTCCCATACATCTCGCCGCTGCTGTCGAAACTTCAGTGTCCGGAAGTGAGGATGAAACTCGTGAGGAGGCACTACCAGATGCCTGTTTCAGTCGCTGGTAAGAAATATGTTGTTATATGAACCTACCTGGCGATTAGCACATATAAGATTAGGGTTGGAATGAGGATTGTATAAATTGGATTCAGCGGAGCAAAGTGGATTCACATCATCCGTGTCTGGTTCAGACCGAGATCTCTGGAACCCAGGGTCGCTAAGTGACTGAACAGAACTAGTCACGGGAAAATAGGAAGGTAGATGGTTGCTCCCTGGTTTGTTCGAAGAACCTAAGAGGTAAAAAACAAAGAGAATTCAAGGTGATAAACTAAAAATCGTGAGCAAAAGTTTCGCTAGCCGACGACTGACACAAGGCGAAATGATGTTAACTTATCAACAGAAGAAGAAACGAATAAAGTAGACTGCATATAACCAACCTCAAAATGCTAAAAATTTGGAAACTGCTTTGGAAATGAACTCTGTTATTTGATTCATACTACTAGTATCACAGCCTATTTCTGCGGAGCGGTGGGAGACATCTGTGCATTGTACGCCAACTTCCGGCCACTGGTACTTATGTGCAGATAAAAGCGACGGGCTCTAAAGCCTAACAGGACAGGTTAGCAATACAATCGAATTCGGTTATGGTTTGCGGGAGGACACAACTAAGTTCAGGGTTATTGCAAAGTGGCGTGGTCATATGAAACGTGGAAGTGATAGCACCGGACTGATCAACCGGTGGCCCATGAAAACGTGATACACACTTATCCAAGTCAGCTGTACCCAACACTGAAGCCCAAAGGTTTCCGAGTTACACATGGAAGCCCTGATAACGATGTGCACTGAAAGGTTGAAAGCCACACTCAAAACAAAAAGTCCTGACTGTGAGGGATTCATCTAACTGATTGCCTTAATCAGTTCAGGGGCTGAACGGCGATCACAAATGCTGACCTGTAAGCTTGTAAGGGTTTAGATAATTTAGAAATTCGAACACTATCTAGTGCAAAAATAGGTTTGTAGACGTAGTTGATTCAATCAACATGAATAGTTAGACAACTTGTTTGACAGATAAAAAATTATGCCAGTTACCAGATTTAAGTTTAAAAATGCAACTCCAACCATCTTAAATTCCACCATGTATGCTTGAATCGCTGGAAGACTCTCTATTTTGCATAGAAGCAGACGTTGAGTAGTATTGCGACTCGCGTTCAAACTTACGAGTTAGTCAGTTATCGATTGAACGCTCTCAAGCGACCATTTACGACTACATTGTGTAACATCGTTGAGAATTATGTATAACAACACTAGACTTGGAGTTTCCCGAAAAGTGCAATGACTCACGTCACCGTTCGCCACAAGCACACAGAAAAAAATCATGAAAGAAATGTTCGAGAAAGGGAGATGACAGATCGGTAAAGCAAAAATATAGCAAATATTACATTGTGTTAACTACGGTGAATTTTATGAAGACAATTACTCAGCACCCAAAAATATGACAGTCGAAGAATCGTCAGCATAAACAACGTGCAAAAAGCTGATATCAATTTTCAAAAAAATAGTTCAGAAGGTTCAGTGGCTTCTAATTGAATCAGCACTATGATGGTCCTTTCTGGCCCGGGTTCCGTGAACACACGAAGATGTGTCCAAAATAAAAAAAAGAACAATTAGCGCGACATTATTTCTGGCAGAGTCTGTGTGTTCTGCTCAACAAACCAACCTCATATCGCCCAAAACATTTTGAGGTTTACGAAAGTTATCACATATCTGGTAGATCCTCAGTGAATAGGTATAGTTGTCCAACATCCAGTGTCAAGGTTTTTTCAGTGGCCAACAGCAGGGTCGATTGTTGCGTGAATTTTTCTGGCATAATTAATCAAGACTGACCGACTCAACATGTGCTTAACGACGATCGATTAATTTTAATGTTTTTTTCGTCGTTTGAAGCTGAAGCCAGAAGTTAGGGGTAATACTTCCAAATATGGCTAGTTAGCAAGTAAAGCGGTCGACCAATCAGATTATTCGAAACGTGTCTCGAAAATCCCTGGACCCTCTTGTTTTTTAAAGACCAAATGTTATCCACAAAAACAGACCTATTAGTTCTAGTAAAGCATAAAATGTGGAGTTAGGCAGTCGTTTTCGATGTCATTCATCAACAGTTACTTCCTGGATTTTGCAGTTTGTCTCCTGACATGCTTCGATGAAATGTTTGTAACAGTATTGGCTTAAGTGAGAATTATCGAAAGCAATTGCTTGTCAAACCATTCACCGTTTTGACGGGAATTTTGCGACACAATGAACTCGCTCCTCGCGTTCGTTCTCTTAGTGCCTTCAGTTGTGAATTCCATGAAGTCGAGGATCAGAACGTCCAAAAATCGAGAAAATTGTTTCAATATGGTTGAATGATCCCTCCAATTTGGTTAAGATAACATCTCGTGTGTCGCATTACTCAAACTTAATAAGCAGCTGAGTTGCATACAGTAGTCTAGTGTACAACCGCCAGTCACCTATGCGACAAAGACCGTACTGCTCGTGGTGGTTACGTTAAATAGTACTATGTACATCCGTGCTGACATGTTGGTAGGTCTCACGTCACGTCACTAGACATCCACTAGGATCAAACGTTTGCAAAGCATCACCTGAACACTAAGGTATCTATTTATACTATTCACCCAAAACGTCCCCTTTACTGGAATGCGACAGTGGTCCCTGCTGTGTCACAATGCCGTGACCGCACGCGTAATCAACGTTACATGTATTGTGCAGTATCGCATCTAACTTTCGTATATACCAGAACGATAGTTCGATGTAAGGTTGAAAAACATTCATCACATGCCCTGAGGTCAATCATAAGCACTCCTGGCTACTATGACCCGAACAGACCAACGTTTTGATGGTCTGTTGTAGGAGCGTATCACGTCAAGTGGAAGTCAGCTGTGGTTTCAAAAGGCAATTTAAAAATGCAGAATATTATGAGATTTCATGCGTTGACAAAATGGAGTTAGATTGGATGATTTCAAGTTATCCCTTTGCTGCAAAAAAATTTAGCCGCAAAAGCGAACGCACTTTTGTGCATCCAAGTGGCAATTGTTTAAGAACGGTAAGTTTGTAACGGCTTCAAACGGAACGGGAATGTGCATTAGCCTTTGATGGATAGCATACGTTGTTAGAGGCAAAAATGATTCACTAAATTCCAAATGTGTGCCGTCTTCAAAATGGTAGTGGATGATGTGGACGGGATAAATTGAGCTTTTACATAAGCGATAACCAGACTAGTCGTTTGGTTTGGTGGTGGCTGTGCTTTATTTGTTTTGTCTTTCATGTTGTGTAACTTATGCAGCACATTAGTGTATCATAAGGCTGCGTGTGAAAGTATCAAAACATGCGTGAATTATTCACATGAAATGATTCACTTTGTCACCGGAAACGAGTGACATGAGCCGGCAGTTGATCACTGAAACGAATAGTTGTTTAGTTGATCATAACTGCGGTTATTCATGATTGAATTTCAGACATCGCTCATGTTCGATACGGAGTTTTTCGAGTCCGTCTTCGGTTGTGATGCTGGAAAATATGGAGGTGTGATCCAATATTCCACGACAAGTGTAGATGAAAAGTGATGACTCGGTCTGGCCTAAATTGAAGTCAACGCCGCATTAGGCAACACGTAGGTCGGTGTTTCAAATTTAGTCACAACAAGGATATGTATTACTGACCTATTACTGTAGAATATAAATTCCAGAGTGGTGCCTCCTTCCGAAGGAGACTGAGTGGAGAAAAAACCATCCGGACGCGAAAACTGTCATCAAACATGAAAAATATTCGGTTTACATCAACTAGGTCTCCGGGTATGTGTTAGTAAATGCGGAAATGCATGTCTCAGCGGACCGAACATTGCCAGGAAAAAGTGTAGTATGATAACAGAAGCTGATAGTCATGTTAGAATGAAGAGTGACAGTCTGTTGATTGGTAACATACAAGTGGAAGATAACCAAGATTCCAAAAGACTTGCGCGGATCAGAATATACATTGTGAGCCGAAAATGCAGAAGGTACATGGATCGTTCATTCAATACCAACTCAAACACAAACACATTTACACATAATGATAAGTTCGGGACATCAAAATTGCCAATACCAAGTTCACGCATGGAAAACCACTTATTGCTAGGGCGCACTCCAATATTTCTTCTTGTATGTTTCCCTGGTTACTTCTATGCTTAAATCTAGCCTCTGCCTGACAACCCACGAGTACTATAGTATGATCATTCACCCACAATACACATAAGGAAAAATTCCAGCATAACTGGTTGACACACGGTGGAGTAGCTGTGCTAGAAATCATTTTGAGATCATAGAGACTATGGTAGGTGATATACTACGAGTCACTACACATCTGGAACACACCATCAGAATGCTGAGGAGTAATTATGAAACAATGTAAAGTTCACAGTTCTAACTGAAACAATAAGACCTCAAACCCAGTGAAACGATGACACATGCAATGCGTTCTAAATGTTTGACGTTTTTTGCCAATAGAAAAAGTCGCACACTAGAGCCGAACAACACAGGAGCAATCAACAAACTGTTAGCACCGAGTGACAGTTTAACAGCCCAGTTATTCTTGGATTTAATCGGCGACAATAATACGTTTTTATCAACCACACATCCCATTCAAGCATCAGTAACCAAAAGCATACTAGAGAATTAATGTTAATTTTGATCATCGGATTGCAAGTGAACCATCAAAGAAACCCATGCTATGCGTAACGGGATCTTATCGTTGAGGCCAGCGTTACAAGTAAGACGGTTTACACGGAGAATTTCCAAACTGTTTCCGGATGGAAATCAAAAGGCGGTAGAGCACGCAAAGCGATCGCCGATGCCACCCGAAAGAAACCAAAGTCAGATGAAATAAAACGTACTGCTTCATTCACTGCTTCCCCATCACACGAAATACAAATCATTAACTAGTGCTTGGATCAAAGAAAAGCATTCCTGTGCAGACCACGGAATAGTCACAATACCAGAATCCGATGCTTTTGAAATACAACTTTTTTACTGTATGGCAGTGCTCCGTTGGATTGCATTCAAATAAACCGGAATAAATTGTGGTTGTATCTTCGTTGGTTAGGGGGTTAATTGAGTACTTTTCCAAGCGGTTACCAAGATGACAATCATTCGCCGAGTGGTTGCGCGTACACACAAAAAGATAACAGAAAATTGTCGTACATTATTATTTCGGGCCGACTGTTGCCCTGTGATATGGTGTTGGATACATTAAATCGATAGAGAACGCGACAACTCGGTACAGACGAAGACAGTTGAAACTGCATTAGGCGAGCTTCTGTTAATCCTTTGTGTTGACCGCAGACGAACACTGGCTATACGTTTGAATCAATTACGGATTTAAAACAGGCAAAAATCGTCTTACAGTGGAAGGAGTCATAATGAGCAAGTGCAAAGTGTGGAACTAGAACCTGGATTCAATAATTTTTGAACAGAACTTCAAAAATGACATCAATAAGCAAAATGCACCAATTTGAGGCCTGTTGGTCAACCACAATGTTTGAAGAATAAACCAAAATTTGTATACCTTTTATTTCTAGCAACGTAATCCGATGTCTATAAGCATTCAACATTTGTACACGGCTTAACAATCACTCTTCCTTCCTATTGCTCTTCTCAGTGTAGTCGGTTGACGACCTTGAAAATTCAGTGTTAGAAAGTTCAAGTCTTGAAAAATCACTCCGAAGCAGCTGTACTGTCGATATGATATGGTTGACTTAGCACACGATATAATGCTGGGGGCAGCCACCAACAACTGGAACGTCGATAAACACGAAACACACAAACAAAATTTTCTACATTCGTGTGACATGCCTATTGCTTAAACGTGTCATTCGGTTGATAGTGCAAAATGTTACCGGTAGTTACCTGCCAAAAGAGCTACAGAAAACATACAATGACCCACAAATTCGATCGATTCGTACGGTTATTGAGAAATGAAAGCAGTACTTCAACAAAATACATACAAGATCTCTATCGACAACTATGCTTCGGTATTGTAAGTGTTCGACTTACTGTATGTCGTTCCGTAACTACACGAACGCCATATGCTTTTTGCATTCCCCACTTATCTGAACAAGTGATGAACTAATCATGTGGACAAACATCGAATAACGAAATGAATATACACACATACACTCAAGTCCGTCAAATATTCTATCTTTTGAAAGTCACAGAATCATCAAGTATGGTACGGTGTTCTTTTTCCGAAAATGTTCCCTCCCCTGAAATATATCCGTTGGCCAACAGATGTCCTAGAGGGAACCCATTCTAAGTAGTCTCTTGCATAAATCAAGCGCAGTAGTGTTAGTAGTTTGTTATTCAAACTCTTTTCTGTAAAACCAAGTCTAAAATAAAGTCCAAGGTATCTGAAAATCACGAGATTTTGCAGAGTTGACCACTATGACACAGTTAGGCCAACGCGTGTAGCAGCCAGACATGAACAAGAAAATTGATAATTTGCAGTACATCGGCCGTTAGACAATGAGAGCAGAAAACAGATACCAGAACAGCGACGCATACGAGCTTCAATATCTAACAGAAAGGACATTTAAGTAAATAGCATGAAGCAGTTTGTTTCTATCAGCGCACCGAATGTTTGGTGGCCGCGTGTAGTTTCAGTGTTTATCTATGAATCAACTAGTAACCTATGGTTGTAAGAGTAAAGCAAAGTGTAACGTCCCTGGTTTGTCCACTTTAATTAATCAAATTCAGATTCATCTGATTTTGACTCAACTTTGAACATCGACGTTTGTTCTGCGAGCATCCAATTAGGAGCAAGAAAACTCCTTGTGCCATTCATGGACTGGAGGCTGTCATACACAACGTATCCAGATAAAACAGCCAAAGATTCCCGTACAAATGAGCACTAGTATTCAGTGAAAAGGATAGTAAATATAACTCGTTGTATACCTATATTGCACCTTAAACATAAGCACATTTCAAACTGGTCTGAGCAGGAAATATAATGAAAAACAGAAGTTCCAACCACCAAGAGGATAACAGCCGTAATCGTGATATAGAAAAAAAAGGCGCGAACAACGTAGAACTCAGCAATCAAAAGGCCAGTACTGTAACCCGATTCATAATCGCACTAAGAAAAGGATCCTAAATCTTGATGGGACTACCGATGCGTCCAATTGGTAAGTTCGTAATCCCAGTCTTGGTATTACAATAATGATAGCGACAATGCGTGAACCACCTGCAGTATGTCATAAGTAGAACGTTTTTGGCTAAGAATGTTCGGCCCTACAATATCACATAATTCCGTAATTGTGACATTTTGTCAGATAGACATGCTCTTGCAAGAACAAAATTCATAAAATCATTTTCGGTTAGAAACAAGTTTAAAGTTATGGATGTAGTGGGTCGCTATAGTTAGTAGCTTATTTGGTTATTAAAGATGTGAACAAAATGCTAACAATGTATTACATGCACGGTTCAACTTTCGTAAGCAATTACACTATCAGTAAAACTACCATTCAGGCAAAACTTGATGAAGACCTTGACAGATATCTCATCTCCTAATGACCCAATTTGCCAGTTTTCCGAAAGGTAGGATGTATAGCTGATTTGCGTGTAGTTTGAAACATATGCAACTCTCAATACGTTAGAAAATGCATGTCGGCGTAATAAACGAAGGCCGACTGTTTCATCCGGACACTGACTGCAAGTTGGTAACAGCACTCTGAAATGGAATCTGATCCCTACATTCCAAGGAAACGTCTGTGTGGTTTGCACATGGTGAGATGGCAGAAATTCAATCGCATCGTTTGATCAAATTCATCAACTTAAATTTCTGTGCACAGGTGCGTTCGTTAAAGTACACTTGTTACGCCAACAAACCCCAATGGATCCCGAATGGATTCAGATCCGGACGGTTAGGGTATCAGTGTTTCGCCCTATAAACCAAATTTTTGCCAATCTAACAGCACGTATCACAAAATCTCTCACTGAACTATCCTACGTACAGTGATGAATCAAATTGAGATAGAAAATGAAATGAAAGTGTGAGCATATATTAAAAAACTAGTTTTCCTTCCAGAAAAGTCATTACACTTTTACCGCCGGAACTGAAGGCACTCAGGATCAAATGGGTGACCGACTATGTAACACTGAATTATTTTTCAGCTAATGCTGGCAGTTTATTCATCTATCAGAGCTATTCGTCATTGAAAATAGTCGTTTCTCTTTCATGTGTTAACGAAACACGTCCTTGTCCACAGTAATAACCGGAATTTACGATAAGCCGTAAACCATAGAATTCTCCCCAATTTTCGGTTAACCAAAAATAACGTGTTTGTTGGGATCCCATAAAAGGTATCACTCAAGAAACTAACAACCGCTATGTTCCGATACAAATTACACACACTACACCATTCAGAGGCTTTCTGTTTTATTCTCCACTGAGTGTGAGTCCAATAGATTCGTTTTAGACGGCATCGTTTCTTCACACTACACACAGTAGATGCAGCAGAAAATTGATGCCCGGTTGGGCAAGATTTACCCAATCGCCTTGAAAAATTTTGACAGCTGAGTTACACCATAATGAACGTCAAACGGTTATTTTACTTAGGCTCAGTAAGCCACGTTCCTCTGATATGAATCACAACGCGAAATGAGCTAACAGTAAGTCGAAACCATTTACAATCAGAATTGCATGGTGTTCAAACGATACTCAGCATGTGGTTGGATGGCAGCTTGCAAGCGTAAAGTGAATGAGACTTAAAATTAAAACTGGAGGGCATAATTCATCCTACAGCGTCATAATTCACGTTGGTTTTAGATGTCCGCTTGAGGATAATACATAACTTTGATTTATTACAACGGTGCACAGCTATTGTTGGCCTCTTTTAAAAATTACGACACTAATCAACCAACTTGAGCTTTGACGCGGCGCTAAGCGAATATGTAACAAAAAACGTCATCAGACACTTGAGGTAGGCGAAGTATTTCAGAACCGTTGTGATCTCAACAGGCGCTTGACAAGTATGCAACCACCAGCGCATGCATACAACAGTGACTCACAGGCATACGAGTGAGCGGAGAGTTGCTAGTCGACTGAGTAACGTAAAGGACGGCTGATCAAACACCAAGAAACAACCAAAAATGTGATAACCGAAGTGGGTGTTCTTCCCTCCAGAAAACCAAAGACAACGTAAACGAGTTCACCAGAGTGTTTCAGCCTTAAAAAGGGACGGACGTACGCAGTTCCCATCTGATCACATACGCACTGACATGTGCATTTTATGAAAAATTCTGCAGCTACTGTACTAACTGTAACATCCAGACACGAATGCAGAAACTGAGTCGGTTAAAAAACGCACCCAACCCAACCTCCAGTTGATTTGGGTAACCGAATGTAACCTGTGCGGACAACCATAAACATATGTTAGAGGTGAATCTGAATCAGACAATAAGTATCGCATAACGTTCAGTCGACTGGTTCACATTATAACTCCCTTCATCCGTCAAGGATAGGAGGACTACATATCTCTAGCTAGATTCCACCAACTACTAGTCTGGGAGGTACGAATAGAATTTGGCAACTGATTCAGTTTGGAAGCAGTTAACGTTAGAAATTCAGAATGGATCGACCGAAAGTAGCCACCATTTACAATATGCAAAACACTATACGTTAACCTGTTTGTTGACTCAAACTGCAAAGTGAGCAGTGTGTTTTCCAAGTGGTGTGGAAATTGAAAATCCAACTCTAAGTACTTGATACACACACCTGTTAAGTGAAACGCGCCAACATTCAAAAAGTGTCCAGTACCATCGTAAGTTAACCTTAGTGGAGCTGAGTGAAAGAGTGTACACTTCTCTGCAGAATGCACATGTACTTTTAAGGCTCAGCAGTGCGATGCAACGCTACAACGACCGCCAGTTTTCGTAAAACCAACAGAAACGCGAGTCATGGATTGTAAGTACAAGATGGATCAGCGACAATAATGCCAGCCAGCAGTCATATAGTAACCGAAGTGAACCTGATGACTGTGTCGATGAAAAGGTACGGGCGTGTAGGAATTTACCGGCAGTACAGATGAAGTAATACAATATATTCCGCTCAACCAGGTGCAGTCTCAAAATGTAAGGTGCCTCTCCACGACTGATGTGGTTGCGCGGACCTGATAATGTACACTTAAGTTACGGTTTTAGTACCTGGGAAGACGTATCGACTGAAGAGGGGACATGGAAATGGGGAGGGATATCGTATCTCTTAGACCACGGTTGTCGTCATCATCGCATATCGACTATAGAAAGCAGAGGCTATACAAGGACGTCCATGGGAATGACGTTACTCAACAGCTGCGAGCCATGGGCCTAGATCGTCTTCAGATAGTTAACCACTGACACTCATATTTGATCGCGGGTGCCGAACGGCATGAAAGGGTGAATTTGAAAAACGAATATTCTACAGCGAGAGTGACGAGAGATCATCTAACTCGTATCCAAGGATACGTGGATTTTGATAACTAGATTATGCAACGAGAATGTCAACCGGTCGTCAGCCACGATGAGCACTAAATGACAATACCGACGGATGTAATGTGCTTGGTGCACAATCACTGACCTGATGTAGAAAACTGAAGACAGTTACCAGTGAGTCAGTCGCTGTTTGGTTCCAGAACGGATTGACCCGAGAGTAACACAATACCTGAGTGCACACGTTAACAGAAATGATGACTAATCGAGTAAATTGGCAGAAATGTTTGAGTTGCTTGAGTCAACTGACTGTGAAGTCGGAACAATCAGTTCAGTGGGGCCACCAAAACCCTATGGATGATATTGTGTAGACGCCATTTGATCCTTAGGTGAAACCCGGTTGTTCGTTAGCGAAGTGCGGACACCTAGATGTTCGTCATCGCATACCACTCGTAAGACTCATTCTGGTCGACGTGGATCAACTAACGTGTTGGGAGTACACTTCACCAATGGGTACTGCGATTTTACACGCCTGTGTGCGCGCTGTATATACACCACGTGTTTCCGTATCCACCCGCCTTTTTACTAGATGTGGATATAACCATGCTGATTGGTTACGTTTTATGAAGCACTGTCAACCTCCCTCTTTTTCACCTTCTCTTATCTGCTATTGTTGAACGACAGTTAAGTGGTGGTACCAGACACCGACGTAGTGCCATTGATGCCAATGGATTCCAAGGTCAGTCACCTTGATACATGCACTGGAAAACCCCATTCAAAACGAAACACCCGGTGTCAAGGTGTAAGAAAATTGAAGATTTCTGATTCTAAGTGCAGGGTCTTTCAGAAATCCCGTCCCACCTCTTTACCCCTACCTTTACAAATACAAGTGAAGGTTAAATGGTCAACTTGAGCCCAATACCGGCTACAAGATGAATGTCGTTAAGTGACATATCGATGATAGCACCCGAAAGTAGTGCTTCCTAGACAAAGACAAGTGTCAACACAAACCTACATCATTGTCTGTTTGAAGAGCATTCTACGAGTGCCAGCCAACTCAGTTGTGCTTGTCAGTCAAATTGAACATTCAAGTCTCCGGAAAAATATTGCGTACGCGCAGTGCGCCTTATGCACGAAGTTCGTGGGAATGAGACAAAAGTAAACTTTGATCGCATTAGGACTGGTTGCGCTTTCGTACTACCAGGATGCGTTATTTTTTCGTGAGCCTCTTGAGAGACTACGCTTCTGAAAGAGATGGGGATTCTTGGTACTTAGTGTCAGTGGATATTAACTGGTAGATACCAGTGAAGTTTAAGAAAGACAGCGAAAACTGATGGACCACAGCAACACGAGTCAAATCACAACTTTAGGTAAGTGGGTAATTAGCTTCATATGAATGTGGTGGCTTGCATTACTTGGGGTGGAACAGAAGTTCCTTTAACAGATGGATTGAGAATAACACAACGTTACGAGCAGGTTGTAATACTTCACATTTCAACCACCTCGGGTGACTTTCCTCAGGAGTGTTGTCAACCACTGAGTTAGTTTATTTGTAACCATCGTTCAACGGCTGTCTACAACGGCTAGATGGGACTGCTGATTTACATCCAGCCGTTTTAAATTCTCCTCTGGAACAGCACTAAAGCTCACCGAAACTTTAGCACAAACAAACGAGAAATCGAACTCAAGGTAAGTAGATGGGTGGGTACGGGGACCTGGCCCGTAAGTTCGTTGTCTGTACATTATTACAAAATGATCCATTTGGAGTCACGTTTGTGATAGGAAACGCCAGGTGGCGGAATGGCTTAATGACAGTGAAAAGATGACGATCCGAGCAAAATCTAATAAACTTGTCTCCGTTATCTGAGCGAAGACTGCTCAGGTTGAGATATCCTAAATAACTTGGATTTAAAGATGGGTAACCAAACGTGCAAAGGAGAGTAATGCATAAGCACTTGAGAGAGTCATGAAAGTGGCAGTGAGAATGGTCTTTAGCTATCTTCGAGATGTGATTTGCTGGGCAGTAAGCAGACACTACCTACAAAGCACACTTGTCTTCCAGGGGTTCGAATACATATGCACTTTCAGGAATCAGTGCAACGTCAAAAGTCCACTGAAAAACAGTCAAACGGACAGGTTTCGGCCCCACTATTCAACGTAACACCCACAACTTCTTGATCCGATGCCCAGGCCAGGGTTCCCGGAAAAGTATGCATAAAACTGCATCAAAAATTGAATGAGAATCTAATTGAACCACAGACCAAGAAACAGTAATTCTGACCTGTTCTAATAATTTGACTTGTTGGTCAGGCCTGCGTATTGCATACGTCTGGAGGGTTAAAGTGATGAGTCTCTATCGCTTCACATAAAACCATATCAGAAATGTCAACGGGGGAAAGCAGATGAAAATGAATAACGCTCATAGGGATATGTGGTACTACTAACTACGTAGGAGTGATCAAGTGGTGAACAGAAATAAATGAGTATACAGCAAAAGTACCTTTAAGACTGCATCACCTGTAGTCCGAATGAAGAAGGCAGTTAAAAAGGTACAATCAAAGCTCAGCTCAAAAGCTAGAAATGACCGCCGACGTACCGTAATATACGGTAGAATAACTTGCAGTAAGTAGAAGCTTGACGTAGTCTGGGAGAGCCCAACTGCACGCAGCAGAAACCGAAATCAGATATCAATATCTGAGTAACTGCGCTCCCACACTGACAAACGGGCCAAACCGTTGAGCCACAAACCCTAGGTGGAATATTTCAAACAAATCCCCTTCTGCAACATAAAATATCAGAGAGTATCAGAAGTCATTATCCGGCCAACGGAAAAGACCGTTTGGAAGCGTTGATAGAGAGATGCTACCTCAAGCTGTCAAAGAATCCGGAATTCATATTCTAACTGATAAGTTTTGACGTGATTAATTTACTACTCAAAGTAAATTTACTCAGTTCGCTGCTCAAGCCTTATCGGTGCTCACCACTGGCTCCAGTGCCCCACAGCGTGCAGTCCTCCTTCATTTCTCATTTTCATGCCAGTGTAACAGGTTTAGTAGTTTAAATGAAGCCCAATTGTGTGAAACCTGGGCTTCGGCTGGATTGGAACCAGCGACAGAAACAAAATGCTCAAACACGAAAAGCGCTCCAGCACCTGGGCTACGAAGTTAAGTCGGAAGATCAGAAATTTCACATTGTGTCATATGGAATCCACCAAATGATTCAGCAGACTGAATCCCTTTGCAGGATTTCTCGAACAGTTAAAGATGGAATCCACCAACACCACTATTGAGCATTAAAACTGCATCACTAATAAGTTGTGTGGCAGATCCAAATGTGTCGACGTCTCGGCTTCAGTCATGAAAAGAAATAAATATGAAAAACTTTCCAATGCATGTCCCTTTACCATTACCAAGATTGCCATCTGCTAACTATCTGCAGATTACTTTGAGTAACAGCAGAACACTGTCAATTCGAGTTTTTGATGTTTTCACTAAAGTCCGAAGGCTCTGGGCTTACTATCAGAGTTTTATTCCTCTCTCTATTCCCAAACACATGGTCAGTTAATTTATTAAGGCTTGCATGTTCCCATGTGGGATGTACCGTTCATTAGCTATTCCACCTGGTTTGCTGTCGAATGTACTGTTTGCCAGATCCATAAAACATCTACCTGGTTGCAATAGCATCCCCGTAAACAATTCGTAGACTTTATTTTTCATAATTCCACAAGATGTGGACGCTTTTCAGTAAAAATCTTATTTGATGCAAACCATCCCACATATTCGGATCTCTCTGAGAGCACTTCTACATATTTTACTAGATTCCGGGACAAACATTTACTTACACGCATCCGACCTCACTGTTCTTTTGTTATTCTTTATATGGCTCGAGTTCCACACAAACCTAACCTACTTATTTCTGAATCAACTTCAAAACTGATTCAACTTCAAAACTGAATCAATAGAGTTCTCCTAAAACCGACATCGCCTGCGATCGCTTTCCCTAACTTCTCAAAATTCGTAGGTATACCTATTGTTCTGTAACCTAGACATAATTAATTGACTGTCGATTGTTTGTTAAAGACGTGCGTACGAAAAAAAGTAAAAACCTTACCTATCGGGGTAATATAAAACATATTGTTGACTTGACTAGACTATCTTCTCCCTCATCTCCTGGCTAAAATTCCTGTTTAGTTAAGTCAAGACAACCAGTTAAAATTAATATTTGAAACGTCCGCACGGTTTAACAAGTCGGTAGAAAACCACCGCAGTGGACTTGAAACTAGTCGTGTTTCAGTTTCCTGTACTTCGTATAGATTAAACATAATCCACAACTGATTGCAGCTGTCGCACCTCCAGTCGGCTGCTTTCGGAAAGAAGCACTAGACTCGAAGTTCGCCCTCATTAGAGCTCGTCAATAGTGTATATCCTTGCCATGGCCGGGACTAGAACTCCGGCCGCGCTTTCATGAGGCAACCGTGTTGACCACAGCGCCAATTACCTCCTGTATTTCGTTCAATAAACCTTTACTCGGCGATCCCTGATCTCGTTTTCGAATATATACCAGGGAGTTGTCCCATTTGTTACTCTCGACGGGAGTCACAGCCAGTAGAACAGTACGGCAAACATAAAGATGATATCTTCATCCTTGCTTGACAGACACAAACATGTACCTATACTCTAAACACCATATGAGCTTGACATTTTTAATGAGGACAAATGCGCAGAAGAATCAACGGTCAGCTCTTGCACATACTTTGGAGACTCTTGCTATCGATATCTGCCGTCTGGTTTAATCGTGGATTCAAGAATCTGGCGCAGTGCCACAACCTCAATCGCAGTCGACCGCTTCACCAAGTGCGCTTGTCAAGATACTCTGTGGTTCAAGTCACCGGCCAATCCTGTGTTGGGATCTCCCGAAATGCATATACAGGGAAGATGCTGTTTGATAGGCGTCAAACTCAGAGTTTCGACCAGATTATCGAGGGACGCCCGTGATAAACGCCGTCTGTCCGCTGTTATGGCATTTTCTCCTATAGAGTGCAGTCTGGACGCAGCCAAAGCTGATTTGTATCACCAGTTCATCAATCTGTCGCATAACGCACGGATATAATAATAACGAATGGAGACCTGAATGCACAAGTAGACATGTGTTGAAGGGCGTGAATTAAGTAGCTAGCACACCTAATGAATGCGTTGAACAGACAGTGGTTGCCGTCTGTTACAGCCCTGTGCAGAAAGCGGTCTGTTTCGGGCAATTTTCCATTTTCGGCGTTCTAGACACCGACGTACCCCCTTGACGACTTTCATCGCCAAGTCAGCTGCAGACAGAGGTTGGTCAAATTGCTGTCAAACATCAACTTCGTGGCCGTTTTTAAAGATGTAAGTAAATTTGCAGCGCCTATGTGAAGTCCGATGAATTGGTATGCGCAAAGTTTCATTAGCGCTCCGGCGTGGAGTACTTCGTAGTCAAATACAAATTGACGTGCTCAAACAAGCCGGAACACAAACACCGTTTTCGGGGTTAGGAAAGACCAGTTGACGTTTGGTCATAAGTTCTGATTAACCAGAAGAAATTCGACCCTGTCGTTTCTGCGATGCTCCCTTGGAATAGACCTCTTTGCAAGAGTTTTGCATAGCTGACGAAGTTTCTGTCCAGTGCTCGTTAGGGTCACTCCACTGTTGTGACCTGGGCAGTTTAAGTGTCAGTACTGTTTGACAGGTGTTTCGTAGGTCATCGTCACTCAATTCCCAACTGAACACTTCGTGTTTGTGAGCAGATGATTTCTAGGTAAACCCTAGAACGAAGCCGGTAAAAACAACGACATGATCCGAGTCAATCTGAGTGACACTATTTAACAGAGTGGCCCCATCGATACCTGATGAAAATCTGACCCATTTTCATCCATGGTTAAGTTTTAGTGGGTGGCGTGCACGTTACGCATTACTATCGTTCGCAATGAAATGCTCAACTTAATAGATACAGCCTGTGAGATGCGCATAGCTATAACAGCCGAACGTCATTGTCAGTGCGTCGCATACAGACAACAAACATAATACAATGCCTGCTCTATTCTCTACATAAATAATGAATCTCAACTTTAATCGTCTTCTGTGAAATACCCGTGGATTACTTTGAGCAACATGACATGGTCACTTCATGTTATCGAAGTTATCCCCAAAGTCCGAAGGCTTCCTTT